>JAVCKT010017297.1:0-21592 GCA_032273925.1 Rhynchotus rufescens
ATCATTGTGACAGACTTGTTTATGCAAATAAAAAAAAAAAAAGGAAGCATAAAAGTGACTATAGTGACTATGTCAAAGTAAAACAGCTTTTCTTGCATAAGAGCCCTAAATCACAGGCAAGGAAGTTCCTTATTATTATGGAAGCTGCTTCCCAGCTTAATTCTTACTCCATTTTTGTCTTGGTTCACTATTTTTAGCCACAAAATGTATTATTTTTATGTCTAGCCAGCACTGGAGCCCAAGGGAGAAACCCTCATTGTTACAACTGCCACTGACAGCCTATAAAAGCTGAGTGAACTTGCTCCATCCCTGCAGGCAACTGCAGACCGACCACAGTCTGGCCTTCTCAACAACCAAGTGGGATTGTTTCCTCTTAGCTCCTCTCTTTTGCGAGGCCCAAGAACAGAACACAAAGCTCCAAAGACTTAATGCCAACAACAAAAGCAGGGGGAAGTATCAGATTTTATCGTTTCGCCACCAGAGGAAAACCTTATGTAACTACTGTGCTGACCTAATCCAGCGCTAAGCTCACATGAAGCAGCCTTACACAAAGGCTGGGGATTTTGCTGGAGTTATTTTTGCCTGAAATGGTCTGAATTTCTTCAAAATCACAACACACGTACGGAATAGGCTTAGGTAATCTCCATTTGGTTTATCATCTACAAGGTCAAAGCAAGCAAGTGACCCGTGGTGTTTCCCTTTCACCTCCTGCTTCTGTTGAGGAAACAAATGCCACCGAGTTACGTGGATTAAACTGAATTCAGGAGCATGTGGAGTTACGGAAAGGTGGATGGAAACTTGAAATTTTGAAGAACAAGCGATACAGGAAAGATTTCTCACACAGTGCTTGGGTCGCAGCAACTGCTCATAGCTTCATTAAGTGCTGGACTGAAGAGATTAGCATTGCTGGGGCCAATTTTGCAGCGGCTGCTTAGAACTCAACGTAGTGATAATACAGATTCCCTTTGCATTTTAATCAGAAGCAGCTGCAGGTATGCTCATCATCTCTTAGCTAATGAAACATCAGCAAAAACACAGCTCTAATCCTTGTAACAACATACAACCTTGCAGGATATTCCTCCCTCCCTCCAAAAGCCAGGCTTATCCTGGTGTGGCAGCAGCAATTTTCAATTTTATCAAACCTTTAGATAAGACCTACAGGGAGCTGACCTAAAAGATCCCCAGATTGAGCAGTAGAGGAGCTTGGAATTAGGAGTGAGGAACAGCAGCAACAGATGAAGGTTCCCGTATGAAATGGTGGTGGAAAGGACTAAGCAAAAGCTGAGGAACTGCGAGGAAACAGTAAGAGGCCTTCGGAGAAATTAATCTGTGCCATCAGCTCTGTATTTGATTAAGCAATAAGCAGTGCACTACTGTTTATTTTGTCAAGGTGCATCACTGGAGTTATTGCTCGTGTGGGCCAACAGTTTATTGTTGGAGCTAACAAATACAGCGAGAGAATGTGAGCAAAAGGCACCCTTGGGCAATTCAGCTCATTTCAGCTCTCTCTCTTATACAGGGTCTTCTGCTTGCCTTTTTTGGTCGAATGATATCTTAAGAGGAATGGAAACCCAGGAATAATCATGTTTCATGCACACACTGTTATTTTAAGTGAAAAAACAAGAGATTTGGCGAGATTAGCAGAAATACTAGCCTCAAACGCTATCTTAATACATGAGACTGCTAATTGTTAAAGCCCCTCCTTTCACTGTTCATTATTTTAAGACCCAGTGAAGGTTTAACTCAAGTAGATTTGGTCGATTAAAAGCTCACTGTCTTCTTAAGGCATCTTATCATCCATCATTCACAGTTCTGATCATGTGGAGCGAGAGAAAAGGAGAAAAACACAGGTTTGGAAAAAAAAAAAAAAAAAGGACACGAAGACACGCTTTAATGTCTAGAGATCACTAATCTAAGTTGCACAGTTTCATCCCAAGCTCAAGCCTTTTATCAGATTGTCTCTCTCTATGCTAGTCTCAGCATGACTCAATCAGGCATCATCCACATGAGCAGTTGCCATAATTTGCCCATTAAAACATTAGTGTTATCAAAACGGTAGCACAGATGCATTCAAGACAGACCTCTACATATAGACTAGCTGCAAGAAAGGGAAGGACTAAATCAGATACGGCTGCAGTGTTTAAAAAGTTCCTCTGAAGTGTAACATTACAAGGTCTCCATGAGAATTGCTTGTTTAAGCTACAATTTAACTCTCAATCTTTTTTTCCCAAAGCTGTCAGAAAATCAGAAGCAGTCCTCTAGTTGGAAAAAAAAGGATTAGAAAATTAAGTGCATGATGCTAGGAGTTCGGAAGAGGCTACTGCACCAGGGATAGACCTTCAGAAGGTGCTGCACACTATTAGTTTATTTGCCTAAAAACAAACGAAAAGTGCAAACAACTGAAGAACAGAAGAACCTTATCAGGAAAATAGTGTAAAAGGCCAATTGAAATGAAGAAACACCCAAAACTGCCTACTATGGATTCAGATGGTAGGTCAAAGTGCATAAACCACTCCTAATGTTTGCAGAGTCAGTCCCTGAGTTCTGTAATCATGTGTGCGACTCACAGAGGGAAAAGTGGCCAAAGCCTGATGTGAACCTGCACGTCAGCAGGTTTGAGGAGAGAAAGTCAGTCAGAGTTAAGTAAAACTTGGCTGAACAAATACGAAAGCTGAAAAAGCAAGGCTGGATTCTCCCATGGAAGAGAACCGTGACGTACCTTTTCTGCTATCCCATTTTCTGTAGTATAGATTGCCATCAGCTCTGTGTCTTCAGTATCCTGATCGCCACTGGATGTTGCTCCCCCATTTATTACGACCTTAGAAAATAAAAAAAAGAAAAAAAAGAAAAAAAACCCAACATGAAGAATGAAGAACACACAAATGAGTAGAAGACATCTTCTCTGCATCTGCAGCTCATGGCGAGTACAGGAGTACAACAGTTTGCTGTCAAATACAATACTGAAAATCTAAAAGAGCAAAACAAGACAAGGAAAAGACAAGGAAATTTTGTAGTTCTTCTTCCAGATGGCCAACTCAAAATATTCTTCTCTCTGGGCTGATGCTTTCTTAAGCATGAAGGTCTGTTCTTCCAACCCAAGGCCACAAACTGCCTCGTGAGATGCACGTTCTGCATGCTCAGCACTGCTTTAGAGCACACGCTTCGCATAACCACAGAGAACACAACTGGCTACAGGTTTCCATGGTTTTAGCTGACTTGTAGAAGTGATTTCAGATCCTTTCAGCAACAGAAACTGAAGAAATACGTTATTCTTGTTATTTTAGTCCTGGGAATCGAAGGATTACAAGCCCTTCTGTAAAAGTGGATAAACAAACAAACAAGAAACTAACCAAAACCACACAAGTATATATATATAAAGTATATATAGATAAAGGTTTTGTGCAGCACAACTATAGTCAATGATTCATGTTAGCCTTGAGTGTGTGTTTCTAAGATACATTACTTACAGGCAGAGTGAAAAAGGTGGGATGTTTAGATTCATCCTCATATTTGCCTTCTGTTGAGCCTCCCGTCTCCACCGCTTTCGATGTGGTGTTCTTGCCAATCCCCATGGTTTCCAGGATGTCCAGGACTTGCATACAGTACCCAGTCAGATGCTATTGGAGATGACAGACCAGGTACCACCAGCACCAGTTCTTACTTAAACCGCAGCACCTCCAGGGATTAGACAAGAGCCAAGTAATGCAGCTGAAGCATCAGGGTCTTCTTCGTATCATTAGCATCAACAGCACCTAGAAACAGAGGTGACTTCAGTTTCTCATGATTAGCTAAGATGTATACACCAAACACACATCCTACAAAATTTGTCTCCCTTCATGCTTAACATTCATCTACTTGTATCGTTCCTGGAATAATGAAATTCTCTCATTCTTCTCTTGTGGTCTTTAATTACTATTGGCACTTAATTTTTTTTTTTTTTTTTTGGATGGCTAAATAGTTTGCTACATATATCACTTGCAAATAATACTTATACTTTGTCAGAGAATTAAAATTTGTGGATCTATGAGTTTCCTTCTGAGCCAAATCCCTCCCTTTAACATAACTTATCATTAAACAAAACTTTCCCAGCTTACATTAGCCTGACAGTGAATGATGTCGAGCACAAAAAGCCATGAGCACCTCACGTTCAATGACCTCTTCTAAGCAGACAGAAACTCATTTTGTTTGTACATCCTTAGCCAAAATTATTCAATTTTCTTGAGGGACTTACGAAGTTATTGGCCTCATGACGCAGAAGCGACTAATTCAGGATAAACCTCAGCCTGCCTTTCAATTAGCACCACTACTGGCTTGGCACAGGAAGAGGAAAGATCTTACAGAGCGTCCTGGTTCGCTTTTGTTTTAGCGGATGGGACAATACCATATAGTTTTCTCACATTTATTCCTCAAAACAGATGGGCCAGGACATAATTGTTCCCATTCTGGGCCATTTCCAAGGCTGAGCAGCATGAATGAACAGATTTGACCACTTCCCACGGGACAGCATGACAAATTCCATGAGAGACGCAGGGCTGCAGCCTCTGGTCTCATCCAGCATCAGGAAGGGGAGCGCAGCTGTAGACAGGGGAGGATGAACCAAGCCAAGCTACAAACCTGGAAAATGCTCTTTTCATAATCACGGAGCGATGTTCTGGGCAAAAACATCCAAGAACATATTTAGGCAGCAACACCCTGGGCACACCGAGGTGGCTTCTAAAGCAAGTTAATGGCATTTTTGACTACACTGTTGCCAGAGGCTGAAATGCAGCTAATGGATATTGAAGAAAACTCAGCACATAAATACTAGAAAACCCCAAAAGTACCTTTTAAACCCTTCCAAAACACTGTCCAGGAAAATGCCAGCAGCTCAAACATCTCCTGTAATTGCAAAAATAATTAAGCTTGACAAAATCCCTTCTGCTAGGGGCAATTTAGGACAGCTTGAAAAATTAGAGTACTAATATTTTAGAGCCTCTTAATAGCTGTTAATTACCCATTTGCTAGAAAATTCTGGTTACTTGAGAAGAAAGAAGAGAGTTATCTTTCAAAGTGATTTCTTGAAGAGAGAATATATACATACATAAGATATACTAGATGGCCACCAAAATGCCCTTGAAGCATTCCTAATTAAAGTAAAATGAGATGGAAAGTAGCACCTTCTAATACAGATTTAATTAAGACTTTTTTTTTTTTACAGTCAATATTAAGATAGAATAATTAATCTTTCCTCACTTAAATTCAAGACTACAGGAGAGAACTAGTTCATATACTAGAGATTATAAATGTATTTCAGAAAAAAAGAAGGCATTTCAGTTGAATAACCACACTACTTTTGTATACTTTGAAAATTGAGACATTTTCTCCATTTTTAGTGTGGAGATATGAAGGTTTTTTTCCCCCAAAAAAAACAAGTAAAAAAAAAAAAAAAAAAAAAGGAATTTGCCTTTTTGGTTTTATTTATTTATTTAAAGTCTCCAAGAAGAACAGTGGTGGGGACAGGCTTGGCTTCCTCTGGTAGCTTTATAATCTCAAATATGGAAAGAAAAGGGGGGAAAAAAAGTCTGAATCTCCCTCCAAAAATACTGTCGTAGCAGTAAAACACTAGTGTAAAAGTTACACCAGCAGGAAAACTGTCCTTCTGGAGACCCAGCTTAAGGTATTCTGGCAAGATAATCACCTTAGGCAGCATTAACCAGCATCGCCAGCGATGGCCAAGCAAGAAGAGAGTATAATCTTATTTTACCTTGCATTGCAAGACACTAAGACCTGCTGTCTTAAAGTAAGACAGGATAATTCCTTTGGAATTGTTCTTCTGGAACGTATCACGGGAACACATAAAGGGCAACTCCTAGTTATTCTCCTCAGGAGAAGCACAAGAGCTAGGACGAAACCATTGTGATCTCCAAGATGAAGGTTCCCAAAAGGCAGCATTCAAATTAACACGCAACTTCTGGTGACTTCTGCTCAGCATTGAACCCGGGCCTATATGGCACAGATGTCAACCACAGATCTTCAGAAAAGTTCTATTCTACCACCAGAACCATCAACTCAAACCTACAGGCAGCAGAGAGGGCTGCCCAAAAGAGAGTTGTTCTTTATCAAACCTCTCATCCTACCAACTGACAACAGCTAAACAAGGCTACTTGGATATTCTATCTCTAACAACTCCAACCCACGAGAAGCAGAAAAGCAGCATATCAAGAGATAAAATTCCTTCTTCAGAGAGATAAAAAGATCAAATTTAGATAAGTACATGAGGTTATCTGCTGCTTGGGATCAAATGGAAATATGAGAAACGAAACTGCAGCCAATATATTGGTTAACAGCTCTCGCTGTATCAAATTGCCTTCAATACCTGTACAGGATTAACTGGGGAAGGCCAGAAGCTCACAGTGGTTCACAGTGATTTAGACAAAGTCAGTATTGACACAAATAATCTACTGAATGGAAACGTCCACGTGCAAGAGTTCACAGGAGGCAGTAGCTACTCAGTCATCCTCAGAAGCTGGGGAAAGGTCAACAGTGCCGTCAACCCTCTTTTCCTGGGATTTGGTTCCTGGGATTTGGGGACATGTAGAGGTTGGGAAAGCCAGGGCTGGGGGGTAGCAAAGAACACGCTTGGGACAACAAGGGGTTGCTCGGTGGTGGCTGTTTGTTTTGCATTGGTTAAGAGTGTCAATAAAGTGCTGGGTACTGCCAACTTGGCAGCTACAGGGCTGAGAAGCAAGACGACGTTCAGGATCTGCCGCTAATCCTCTCATGCTCATCTCCCAGCACGTTCAACAAGCAGCCCTGCAGATTAACCCTTCGGAATTATTAAGTGGTTAATGAATAACAGTGGTGCCCTCCTGTCCATAGGAGAAATGGGGCAACTGGCCTACACTTGGTGGCTCTACGTTGCTGAGCAGGGGATATTTTTGTAGAGGAAAGGACACCACCAGTGTCAGAAGCCCAGAAACAGGTGTCAGAAGACCCAATTCTCTAGAGCGTAGTGATGGAAAAGTTCCCGGGAGCATTCAATGAAGGTCTGTGGTTCGGTGAGATGGCTCAGACCGGAGGAAGGAGCGGAGCAGGATCCAACCCAGGACCTTCTTGGCTTTTACAGATGGCTGATGAGCCAAAGAGCTCTGTCTGCAGCACCCGCTAAGGAGATTAGAATAAAATTAAGGTGATAGCTTAATTATAAACTCCAAATTATTGTTTTTAATTAGCTGTCGGGCTTATGTGAAGCTCAACCAGATTCTCCCGCAAGTGGATGCTCAGCCAGAAGTTGTCCAACCCAACAACCAAGCTTAATTGCACCTAAATTGTAAATACATTCAAAACACATTAGGAAAATAACCTGGACTATGGGGGATCTCAAGTTCGACCAATTTCAGTGGCAGCTTCAAGTATTTGCCACCTCTGAAAAATAAGCACACCATGCGTCTAAATACAAACCAAGGAGTTTGAGAACATATTATTGCCAACAGACACCAGACAGAAACAAAGGGACTTGGACTCATCGCACTTGGGGATATTTTGTTGTCAAAACACATACAGTTTGGAAGTGGAGCAGAACACACTGCTAGTTTTGAAATCCTCGTCACTGCATCAGTCCCCGGTTCTACATGTGCTGCGGAGACGGTCCCAGAAAGGATCCACTACAGGCTGCAAGTCAAGATGAACTGCTAGTTCCTGCAGTGTCAGACAGCTACGAAAACACTGAGCCACCAAACACAATGCGGTGTCATTGTTTAGTTTATAGATACATCAAAAAGTGCATTTAGGCCGAGTTGTTTAATATTACTCTACAGCAACGAAGATGTGGGGAGAAGCTGCATCCTGCAGCACAGTGCTGCCCACCAGCCGACACTCACCAGGAGATGAGGGGGGCGGGGGGGACCGGCAGATGAGCCGCTGGGATGAGCTGGGATCTATCCCAGGAGATGCTGACTGCCCCAGGAGGCAGCAGGAGGGAAGCCAAGAGATCACGGATGTTTCGAAAGAAACGCCTTTGCCGAATGGCCACAAACGGATTAGGGCACCAGGACTGCTTTCAAACTCCAGAGCGGCAAAGCGGACAATTAGGGAACTTTGGGGAGGCTCCAATTAGACAAGTCTGCTTACAGGGTGCAGTTATCCCTGGCCAGACAAACGATTACACACAAAAGCAAGGCAATTCCTGGTTAATTATGGAACAGCAGCTCCATCCAGGTTGTTATCGGCTCCAGTTAAGCCAGTTGTGCAAAAATTCTCCTCTGATTTTGCCCCATTAAAGTATTAAGAAACAAAGACTCCACTTCCTGTTATTAAATACACCTGGCCTTGCCCACATTAAATTGGAGCCGGGGGCATTGGGATTTGTGTTTACGCTTGTCATCATCTTCGCAAGTCCCGAGTTATCCCAATTTCCATACCAGAAAAGCCTCAGAGTCTCCCTGTCCCTTTCTCAGCCACAGCCATCTGCGCCCGCTGTCTAACAGAATTAACACATTAATTCAGAGAAATTCCAGTTGCTAAAATGAAGCAGTGCTTTCTCAGAAAAATAAACACAAACGACCAAATTAGAAGCGATCAAAGGAAAGCACTTAGTATCTATCCGGCTCAATGCAGTCCAAAACATTGCTGTTTTCCTCTAAAGCAAGCAGGTCCTTTTTGCAAAGGAGTCATCACCACATACCTCATCCACGGGGCTGAGGAAGGCCAGTTGGGACTCAGCACCACGCAGACAGAACCCCGGGTACAGAACCCAACCGCAATGGCCTCGGCCCAGCCCGGTTGTTACCCCTTGAGAGGGGCACTCGGCCGCGGCTCCGCAGAGCTCCCTGCCCACGCACCAGCCTGGCACAGAGCTGAGCCCAAAGGGCATTTTTTTCCGCTTCGCAAGGGTTGTTGACTGTCTTACAGCCACGGAAAAGGCTGTGGAGCACCTGCATTTTGCTTCTGTTGCTACATGCAGCAAAACAACCTTCAGGTTTCAGTCTGAAGCAAGGCGATTCCTTAGGCGATTTTGTAACTGAGTCTCTCTGTTCAGAAAAACTCTTAGGATTAGTCTCTACTCACTGCACCCAGATTTCCTTTCCCTTAAAGGGCACCAAAAAAGCATCATTTCTTTAAAAGCTACAGATGGTTCCCTGCTCTAGTGAAGAGCAATGAGATCCATAGGTATGAAAGAAGAGTATTTCAAATTGGCAACATTAAAAAAAGGCATCACTTCCCTTCATCTGCGTTAGAAGTGGACAAAGTACTGCTAATCATGCCAAAGCTTTCTAAAAGTCAGCTTTTAAAAATAAGATTTTAAAAGTTACTGTAAGGAGGCTTGGTCCTGAATGAGTTTCGCGCTTTGCTTCAAAGCCAGTCTTCAAAGAGCAAACAGGCTCTTTCTTTGGAGGCACTAATGAATTTTTAAGTAGTTGGTATTTTGACTGCCAGCCAGAACTGTACGTCTTAGCTGTTGACCAACAGGAGAGCATGTCTGCACAAAGACACGCAGGAAAGTTAGGAGTTCAAACCTTCTCTCCATTTAAAGCACATTAGTTAAATCTCATTAACTTCCTGGGTGAATGAGCTTGTTCAGCAGCTGCCTTAAATCCAACTGAATGAAATATTTAGCAAAGGATTGTACAAGCTTTACAAATTAGTTGATCAATCAATTGACCAATATTTTTTCTTCTTCAGAATAGCTAATTAAGCTATAGTTTGAAACAAAGATATGCAAAACAGGAGTATTTCCAAGACATGGGACAACCTGAAGGGACATGTTTGGTTTGAAGTTACTTGTCAAGCTGCTCCTTGCTCATCTTCTGCCCCACTTCTCTCTGTATTTACTGCTCCCGTAGGCAAAAGTCTTGCCAAATTTCCATGCACTGTGTGCACCACTCTCTGTAAGAGAGTTAATTGTCTGTATTAAGAGACCTAATGGAAGGCCAAGGGAGAAGTTCACAGGAGAAACTCACAAGGTGCAAGAATATCTTTCTGAAGTTATAAGCAA
Source organism: Rhynchotus rufescens (assembly GCA_032273925.1). NCBI lineage: Eukaryota > Metazoa > Chordata > Aves > Tinamiformes > Tinamidae > Rhynchotus > Rhynchotus rufescens. The sequence continues at coordinate 9,974 of JAVCKT010017297.1, forward strand.
AATCCAGGAGATGTAAATCAAGATACAGCCTGATAACAGGTGATAACAGGTGACCGATATCAAGTAACACCTTTAACATTCTTTAACATTCTTAACCATGGTCAACACAAATGAAATGCCTCAGTTTTCTTTAAGAAATGTATTACTGCTTCATAATCTTTTAGCCAGAACACCTGCCACGGTGCTTATGGCACAAGTTAAATCAAGTGAAAATAGTATCGGCCTTCAGAGCTTCCCTGTGGTGCATTAATAATTAAGACTTCAGATACCTCCACATTACTATGGATCTTAATACACAGCTCATTAAGCTCCTGCACCGTGCCATCTGAACACACATTGGTTCCTTTCTTAGCTTGCTTTGTACTTCTTCCTGGCGCTTTGATGTAAGCTACTTTCACTTGAGACCCTAATCACATTAAAACAAAGGTAAAGTTAGAGACTCATCTAGGAAAAATTCCATTTATTAAAACAAACCTGAGTGAGGTGCCAGCTTTTTCAACTCTGCATGTAAAGTTTCCTTCCAAAGAATTAAGCATTCCTGGGTCTACTTTTGAGTCTCCTGGCTCAAGGAAAACAATCTTTAGTCTGGTAAGCAATATAAAGCCTCCTGTTTACACACTTAACAACTCTGTTATATAGAATTGTTCCATTAAGTTTAACTTTAAGTAAATATTTTCTTTCCACTTAATCTCCTATATTGCAGATATTCTACATCAGATTTCCAAAAACTAACCAAGATGCTACACTTCTGTGGGCAGTCATTTTCAAACCCTGTTCTTATTGCAAGAACCTCGTGCAATTTTCTCTCAATTTGAAACTAAAAGGAAGACAGAATGCTCAGGTAAACAGGAAAGACTGTAAATACTTCTCTCTCCCTCTCCCGTAGTAACACTAATGTTTTTAAAATGAAAAGTCTTCAGATCCTTAAAATACTGAAATTTAGCTATTCAAATGTTACTCTTAATGTGATTTTCACCTTGCAATAATAATGCCCACACTAAAGCAGTTCAATATTTCTAACAATCCCCAGTGACACTTGAATTGGAAGCAGCTCTTACCTTAGGAAACCTGCACTAGACTTCCAGGGCTCGTGCCAGCCAGCTCCTCTACAACATTTCTTCCAGCCTACGCAAAGTGCAAGAGCTCAAGTTGCAAGTCACCATCTGAAAGGATGCAGACATAGAGAAGAAGGGTTTTTATAATCTGGTTGGGCTCACTACATTGTATAACTGTACTTTGTCCAATCAAAACAGCCGGGCATTACACAACAGCCAAAATACGGAAAGACACCCCACGGCCGTACACTGTTACTACACGTCCTGGCCACAGACACGATCTCTGAGTAACGGCAGAGCACATACAAATCAAATCAACAACCCCGAGTGCTTTCTGGGACCTGCAGCATGATGGGCAGAAAAGTTAGCAGAAGAGACAGCCCCCAAAATCAAGCCAGGTAAATATTTGCATGCATGAGAGCTGTGATGAGGATGGTGATTTTCTGCCACCTATCTCCATGATGAGCAGCGAGCGACTCTAGAACCTCAAGTTGTGTGACTTGCAAGGGAATATTTAAAGTAAAAATCAGCCAAGCTTCAACGAAAGTCGCTGACCCCAGAAGTCATATCTCCAATACAAGGTTAATTTCAGGTTTTGGTAAGCTCATTAAAATACGCAGTATACGCTGTGTTGGGCTCATTCATGCAACTAATAGAGAAAGTTAAGTAAAAGTGACGCTCAAAGTCCCAGGAGAAGGTTAGGGAGGGAGGCAAGAACAAAAAAAGTGAGACTCGAAACATCCAAAAATCATTAACAATATAGGTAAAAGCCCAGTACTGAGTCATGAGCTCACCTTGCCTCAAAAGGCACATTTTAAACCCAACTTTGGGGAGGCAAAAGGCAAGCCAGTGGCGCCACCTATAGCTCTCTCCCCTTAACGAGCTAAGGGAGCAAGTTAAAATTCTGTTAAGGGGCTGCCACATTTTGCTCCTCTGTTTAGCTCGAAACCTGAAGGCTGTGGCTCACCAGCAGATCAAAAATCAGCATGTGCTTTTCCCTCAAGCAAGGAGGGAGCTACTGAATAAAGAACTTTTCATTGAAAGCTGATACTTCCTACATGCAATACGACTTGTTCATCACTTGCTAAGAACACAAAGGAAACCAATGATCTCCACTGACAACTTTCTGCGATGTTTGCATATTAACAAAATCACACTGGCTTCTAACATTAACTTTCACTGAAAAAGCTGAAAAGTGACCTCCTCCACCTACTCCTTTTCTATTTACTAGGTTATTTCTTCAGTTCTTAACTTCCGAATCCCAAGTGTTTCTGCTCACACAAAAGCAGAACTAATAAAGCTCCTAATAGTTCGGATGTCTTCACTTAAATGCAGCTTCCATAACCCATACGGACTAATCTGACTGCAGGTTTTTCGAGTTAAATCGCACACAGCAAACAGGTAATTAACCACTAATGAACTTCAGATGAATGTTAAGATGCAACTCCTGCAGCCAAGTTTTCCAGACAGTGGAATATCTCACAAGGCATATTGTAAATGTAATATTCTGCAATATTGTAAATGTCAGGAGGAAACAAACTGATGAGGTAGACTAGAGGTGATGCTCTGAGTTAGAAAACTTACCTTGGGACCATCCTTCACAACTTTGCTGCATTCGGAGGTCAGGCAACAAGCCACCTACTACTCTATTGAAAACCGCTTTCTCTATCCGTAAGGATGAGACAAAATAGCTAATTCATCATGATGGAGGCTGATAACAATATGACCCAGCAATGGCAACTGCCCAGCAACTAAATCGCTCCTTTGAACCTTCACATGTTGTCTGGTGATAACAGGAAAGACAAACACGCCAAAAGAAAGGGTTCGCCTGATGCAATCACTGATAAATTCTGGAGCAGAGCACCTCTCCTTGCAGGTTATCTAAAACAAATAAAAAAGAAACAGAAAACCAATGGGGTTCTGACAAAGCAGATGCCTCACATATACTGACCTGCTGGAAGGCCCTGCTCTGAGGACAAGGCTTTCAGAAAAAGGCAGATGTCACTTGCAAGAACATCTTTTCCAGTAGCAGAGCGAGGTATAGGATGCCTCATCTGCAGCAGCAAAATAAACCTTTCTACTACAGTTTGGAGTAGTCTGTCTAGCAAAGTCCTAACACACTTGGAATTCCTTAGGTCAAGAAATTCAATTCTTCGAGCAGCCTCCCATGTTATCCTCTAGAATGCATTCAACACAGCACAAACAAAAGGGCATTGCACATGGGGGGAATAAACAGACCCACTTCCACTCATTTTTAAAGAGCAGGAAGAGAAGGCCGTCAAGTCTGATCTTACCAAGACATGCATAAATCCACTGAATTATAAATTTGCTGGAAAAGCACTTCACAGAAGATAGCCTTTAACACAGAAACATTCAATGCTCTCTTCTTTAGTGACGCTATCAAATACACACAAAGAATTACTGAAATTGCTTTGAAAGCTTACCATTTAATTCATTGAATGATGCACAGTCCTGGGTATCATGAATGCTTCTCCTAAAGGAGTCAATTCCTTTAAAGGTTCATCCCTCTACCAGAAAAGAGGCTTCCAATTGGTGCATATTAAGTGAGGTTTCATTTTTCAAGATACAGAAAAGCTGTGCTTGGTGTTCAATGTTTTTTCTTTTTCCTTTCAAATTCTGAATTCACTTACCGGTCATCTCACAGAGTGTCTCTTAAGACTACTCCTACAATTGGATATTTGTGAACACTTAAAAGAAAACTCCAGGTTTTGGGATACTAGTCAAACCACACATGTTATAAAGACAAGAAGTTTATTTCCAGATAAGAAACGCAAGCAATTTTCAAGACATGTTTAGGAGCAAACAGTACACCACCAAAATGAAGTATGCAATAACCCAGCAAGACAGCAATACACATTAGCCTAAATCAAATAAACCCCAAATTCAAATGCTTTTACACTTCCCATCTACAAATGCAATCTCTTCGGCTCTCATAAACAGCACAGGAGCACTTCTAGGTGCATTTGTGGGCTCTAACCGCAGATAACAAAACCCACGATCAGCACAACGCTGCTCTTGCTGCCCCATTTGACTCCACAAATAACAAAACACAGCAGGGAAATGCAAATTTATAGTCTAAGTCTAGACTTGAAACATCTGCCCATTGTATCTGATAAGTTGCACTTTGTCATCTTTTCCTGTTACCTTTATATTATTTTGCTGCTGTTCTGTTGCAAAAATGTGTTAGCATCCTCATGTTTTAGTTCATTGCATCTTACTTTTTTGATTGCAAACGGTCCCAGAAGTGCAGGACTTGAAAAAGAGAAACAGACCGAGCTGGTTACAGGTTGTTCAACAAACCTGGAAAGTTCCTGTCTTTAGCGTAAGTTCCTGCTCTTTTCATTTTCTAAAGGCAAAAGCTCTTGTAGAGTTTTGAGCTTAACAGTGCTGTTTGCTCAGATGCCTACAAAAAATCCATCTGCACTAAATAGCAACTAGCCAGGTAGAAGGCTACAAAATTATGAGTTTGAAAGCAGGGGGAAAGCAAGCAGAGAGCCTTATTTCTGTGGTCCTGCTATCTCATTCATGGCTCAGCAAGCGAATGGCAAATACGGCATCTCGGCACTACCCGACTGCTGCAGCGACAGCCGCTCCTCCTCCCACCAATCCCATCCACCTTCCTCCAAAAGGAAAAAGCCCTTTTAATCTTCAAAGCATGGCCACAAGTCCATCTCAAACTCAGCACACTTTTTAATTCTCTTTTTAATTATCCAGTGGGGAGTGTTATGCCCTCCTTGCTCAGTGACCTTTCACTCCTTGCAGATTATTTCAAGAAATCTTTCCTGGGAATTAGCAACGAATTTAAACCCACTTACAGGGGAGAAAAAGAAAAATGTTTCCAGGCTTTCAAGCACGAAGGGTGAAAAGCCAGCATGATTCTTCCTGTGCTTTTGTGCGAGCAGCTTTTGCGTCAACTCTGTATGACAAGCAACTTCTGGCTTTGAAGCACTGATAGTTGCAAGGGCAGTTTTTGATGCCTCTGCAATCCTCACCCAAAAGCAAGTCCCTACACACAGGCAGCTCCTGCAGCAGCAAGGGAATTCTTCATCTGGGGCTCTTCCAATAGGCAGGGCACGAGCAATTAAGCCAACACTATTACAGAGGTTTTCCCACTGATAACCTTGACCAGGCATCTGTCCCGTGGGATTCAGTCACAACGCACAGCTCCGTTCGCCAGAATCACTTATCCTTCCACAGGGAAAAAAAAAAATACAAATTACAGCCGCTAACGATTTTTAAGTTGTCCCAGTACAACTTATTATTTGCCCTGCACTGAACAACTGTAGGCAATCCTGCATTTTATTCCCACTTGTTAAGCCAACCAGTTATTAGTTTATTAATTTCACGACAAGCTGGAAGTGTTTTCAGAGAAAGGCCTGTCTCTAACCAGACCCACTCATTAAATTCCCAAGCTCACACTTCATGGAGATGGAGGTGAAAGCGTTTACATGCTCTGCAATCCTGGGTTACCTCCTCCCAAATCTGCATTTGGGAATGCTGCTTACTCCCAAAAGTTCCCAGGATTCACAAATCCAGGCCTGTTGTCACATAGGGACCATTAGTAAGAGGCAGGAGGTGGCACGGACCTGCTGAACCATAGCAGAGCTCTGGTCTGTGTCACATAACATGTTAACATGAAGGGAAACATGATAAAATTTAGCTCCATAGCTTGGATTTTTTTTTCTTCTAAATGTAAGCCCTGAATTAAGTGCACATTCAATATAAATAAAGGCATTAAGTATTCTGGTGAGCAACAAAAATGCTTGCTAAGGCTTTATAAAAACTCTCGAGCTAAAGAGACAGAAATCAAACAGTCCATATAATACTGGACTGATTGCTCAGGAAATCACAAAACTGGATTATACTTTGACAGAGTTCAGATTACTTAGAACAATATTCATAGCAGCTATAGTTTACTGAAAGAAAGCCTTTTCGGCAAGACAAGCCTTTTATGAAAAAATATTTTGGCAGTATTTAATGGCATACTTTTCTTGATATTTTTGCCAGGAAAACAACACGTTTTGTAGCCAGGAGTGTGGTTTCAGTATTGGACCTTACCAGTTTCTACATCTTAACATTAGGGCTATTATGCCGATATCCATATAGCAGTACTAAAGAAAAATCAATTATTCTTACTTAATTGGCATCACTTGATTTACAAGTTTTGATCACAAGTTTTTGGAGTAATATCCTTTTTACGTACTCTGCCCTCAAACAAAATCTCACGTTCCAATAACTAAGAGGAGGAAAGACCAATACGGACACACTCTCCTTTGAAGATACTCGCATGCTCTGCTGTCTTCATAATAAATCTATTACCTGCCATTCAGTAAAACAGCCCACAGAACAAAACCAGTGATTTTATGTGGATCTTAATACAGCAGGTGGAGAAGGGAAGGCGCATTACACCTTAGTGCAATTTAAAATACCTAGCATTGATCATAAAATCTTTTTCAAGATAGCACAGCCTAAGATGAGCTGTCACATTGTTTTTTTGTTGTTGTTGTTTCAGGCTCATCTACACTGAGAAATTTCATAGGTGGTTTAATTGATGGCTTTGCTAGGCCTAGCTGTGCTTTATTAGTGCTTTTAATGATGATGCGTAAAGCTGCTTGGTCCTGGTCCCCGCACAGATGAGAGCTCATTAGTGACACACGAGGGGGGAGCAGAGCACGGTCCTTACCCTCCCACACCAGGGGCTCCTCAGAGGCATGGATTTAAGGGAAAGATCAGGAACCATCAACATGAGCCAACGTTTCCTGCCTTTCCCTTTTCCGATGTTTGCAAACAAAGCGGACGGGCAGCACAAGCGACAGCCTGAGTGAAACCCACGGAGGAAGAGGCCTGCTCGGTGTTAAGAGACCTCTGTATCCCAGCAGGCAGCCCAGGAAAGGGCTGGCCTGCACCAGAGTTCACCATTTGCACCAAGCTGTGTTTTATTTTTCCACTTGGAATTTGCATGGTTTTCACAGATGGGACTCACCATATTCTGCACGCAAAATTAAGTGATACTGCTACAAATGCACACTTACAATATCAACAAATAGCCTTTTATTGGTCCTGTAGATGAAAAGACTCAGAAGGGCAGGAGAAAATTGCAGATAAATCTTACAGTCCTCTGAATAGGGATCTGGAGTTTTTTTTTTTTTTTTTTTTTTCCTTTTTCTTTTGTCAGGCTAAATCCATATTCTTGCTTTGGCCTTCACACAAAGAGATGTTCATAAGGAAACTGCACCCTAAGTTTTCATTCAAAACCCTGTTCTGTAAAAATATAACTCTTGAGACGCCCTGGAAATCAGGAACATCTGACACAACTTTCAGATGCAATTCATTTTGGATTCATAATGGAAAAGCCTGCTATAATCCATGGAGCAGCTGGCACTCTAGAGCTTAACAAACACAAGAATTGCAGAACTTTGGATCCTCCTGCCATTACGATGCAAATAATCAAAATTTCAAAATTCAAAGCTTATCAAAACACAGGCAAACAAAAACCATTAACTTGGGGCCATGTTATTTAGTCCACAAAACAAAGAGCCCCTAGCTTTTCAGGGCAGCTTTTTTACTTCCGTTCAAAAAACTCGTAAATAAAAAGTGAAAGTCAAAACAAGCCGCCATGTGCCTGTTTTTCTCGAAAACACTGGTAAGATCTTGCATAGGAAAGAAAACAAATGCACACACATACACATACACACACACGCACACACACGGATATATATATCTGCATTTTCACTAGCACCACAAAATGGAAACACCAAACTATACACTTAAATACAAGACAAAATAAGTGATATTAATAACAAGGCAGGCCAGAGGGGCGGGAAAAAAAAATGATAAAAATAAAGCTCACTGCTCCCGTGCTGGAAAAGAAATAGTGATCAATAAAGTGTGCTTAATGGCAGTCTTCAATGGTCAAGGATTTCCAGCGCTTCCCTTCCAGGGCTAATATTAGGGCAACAAGGCACCGGGACAAACTCACTAACAGCACATTAAACACCTCATCATATAAACACAGCTAAAAGAGCACTTAGTAAACTAAGTGTTTAAGGTACTGCCTATTAAAGTTTCTGAGCTGCACTGCACTCCTCGACTTTTACAGTCTCCCAAGCGTTGCGCTAATCACCAGCACGCCACTAAAATAGGTTTTGTTGCCCCAGGCTGCTGTTTCACAGCCGACAAGAAATAAGAGCAAGGCCAATTAAAGTGTGTTTTAAATACACATGTGTGTCTAAATGCAGCGTTACTGCATTTAGAGCCTGAATATAACCAACAGCATCCAGACAGGAGGTGAATGGCTGGGAATGCACGTGCACAAACTCCCCCGTAAGTCACCTTTCTTGCTTCCTTGCTATCTATGAGGAGGTCTCGGAAAGCTGTTGCCAATTGTGCGAGTGACGCATACACTACAATAATTTGCTCTGGAAATAAATCCAGACCCCAAGTTTTAGAGACATACAGACTAATTCAAGTCTGTTCTGCTGTCACTAGGTTTTAAATGGATCAAAACCATCCAAATGTGGCATCAATCTCCCCCTTAACCATTTATATTGATTTGACCATATACTTAAAGCAATTTTCACCTACAGCAAACGTAGAAGGCAATGAAGACCTCAGTCCCTTCCACCACAAAGGGACTAACAAGCTCATGTTGCTTTACATCCAACAAGATTACTGTACACACACACATTCATAAACGAGTTCAGTTGTTGTTTATCTACCATACAGAGCCTAAAAGACTAAAAATACAGATACCTCCCTGCTACTAAAGGCTCTGCAAATATAAACACAGCTGGACTGAGAGCCAAGGAAACGGTCAAGGCTCTTTGCAGAACTAGGAAGACTCAGGCTTTGCTAGACTGATTAGGTACCAAAATCCCAGCTCTTCAAAAGTGAGAGCACAAGGTGCATCAGAAAAATAAGGTAGAAGGTATGTTGTTACCTATGCTGTACTTCTGATGCCGTCTACCAATTTATTGTGAAGTCTGCCTACAGAAATTGCAAAGTTCAATCACTTTAGTGCCAGGAAAAAAACTGCAGCTTCATGCTTATCACAAACAGCTCTAGAAAAAGAGCAAAAAAATAGTTTCCCCCTCCCACTTCTTTCCACCAACAAGTGCCAGTGATACCTAATCCCCTTTCCAAAGAATCCACTGCTCTGAGCAAAATTACCACAGCAGAGAAACAAATAAATTTATTTCAAATACAATATTTTGGAGGAAAAATAATAATTATTAATTAATTGGTGTTAATTATACAGTGCCTGGATATCTAAAGGTAGATACCTTCTGCCCGTGTTTGCAAAAATAAACACAAAGGGGAACACTTAGGCACTTGTTCCCATACTGTGAAAATGTCCCACGTTATCAGCTGATTTCTGTGCTGGCTTCCACTAAATGTTGTCCTAAGACCATTTAACAAGCAAAAATATTTGCCCATAATGAAAATACAATCCCCTGGATGGAAGTAATATGCACAGTACCACCAAGTTAGCGCAACGGCTTCATGTGCCTCATCCCAATGAGCAGCTAGGGAAGATGGCAAACAGCTTTCTTTTTAAATGATTTGTTTTATTCTTGCCTTATACTACATCATAACGCATATCCCTTTACTCATCCTGACTGTCAATATTTTCTTCCTGCAGCTCTCAGGGAAAATAAAACACACTAACTGCTGGCAGGTGGTCTCGTGACCCACTAAGGCTTTATAAACACAGTATGTGATAGAAGTAACTTTTTTCACCCGTATGTGAACTATCACCTTTGATCCAAGAGAAGCCTTCCTGCCCAGCCTTCCGCGCTTTCTCTTGCTACCTTGAAGATAAAGGTACATGGAAGCATTTGAAAAATCAAACAAATCTATTAAGAAAGGGCTTCAGGAGCCTTTTCCGTCTTGAGTTTCCTATTTTTCCAGTGTCCTGCTTCATGCAAAGATCCTGTCTGTAGGAAGAGCTGGAGGAGAAACACCTCTTCCCAAATACCTTGTGTGTTTCGGAAGGGGACTAGCTCTCCACCATGTGCCTGTGTATACCAGGATTACAAGAGCTGGACTAGTGTAGTTCACACTGGGTCGTTACAGATGCTTAGCAGACACTTGTTGAGGAATTCATACTAAAAATGAGTTAAGTTTCCTCCATTTCATTCTGAATGGCCTCCATACAACCCGAAGAGCATCTGACAGCCATGGCACAGCAGAATAGGAAAGTCTGTGGTACTGAGGAAGTTTACACTTCTACTTATACCCGAAAGGGGGGGAAAAAAAAAAAAAAAAGCCTTTAACTGACTCAAAGAAAGTGATTCTAACTCAAAATCTCCAATCTACCCTATTAAGAAACCTTTGAAATAGTAAACCACACATACAGGCATCTTCTCCTATAGAGTCTTTCAAAGAAAGATAGGGAAAACCAACAGTTGTATCTTTTTCTATCAGAAAAAGGACTGAAAATAAAAAAGAATTCCCAAACAAACCACTGCTCTTACCTTAAGCTCACCCTGAAAAAAAGTGTTTCTAACTAAAATAGCAAAGACAAGGCCTTTATTTTAGCTTTTAAAAGTGCAGGTCAAATCATCCTGCTATTTGAAAAGCTGTTTTTCCCTCACATTTGTTTCCTTATGGAAGCATAGTGAGAGAATATAAGCACGAGGCCATATCCAGAGGACCTATTTCCATCCTTCTTGCATCTACTGAACTAGAAAGGCAGGCACCTTTAGAAAGTAACTTGCAGATTTTGAGCCAAGCCTAGAGGCTGACAGACAAGTAACAGATTGGGATGGGTTTTAAACCATCTTAATGTGGCCTTTTAAGGAACAGCAGGAATCCAGCCCACCTTGGAGAAAAGCAGTTCCTAGCTCCTTCTCTTGCAGACATGCTCAACTCCCGTGTGCCCCTTCACTAAAACTAAAGAATTGTTTAATCCAGTTGGTTAACCCACGATAAAAATCCCAGGGTTGGTTTAACCTCTTTATTAACCCAGTGGTGAATCTGCTCCAGTGTCCCTTCATAATCATTTTGCTCTAAATTAAAGCTCTCTGGCCAAGACCTGAAGCCAGGGCTCACTGGCTACTAATCCAATCGGTTCTACATATCTCAAGGATTATTTTCCAGTTTACTAATCTGGGCTACATGTTGCAATAATACCTTATCTACAGTGAAATCGCCAGGCAGATCAAGGTGCAGGGCAGACGTCATGCTCCAGCAGTGCGCAACGCAGCAGCAGCTGATAATTCTAGTATTTATTCTGCTTTTTTGTTACCTTTCTACAGCCTGCATCAAACTCTGGGCATCAGAAAGACCGCTAACCACACCCGCTGTTCTTTTGAGCTTAAACTGGGCAATTTCAAGCTTACTCTAGCAGCCGCAGTGTCTGGGAGGATACACAGACATTCCCCATGAAAATGAGGCATTTGGCACAAAAAAACAGGGAGCCTGGCACTTACCTGTCAGCTGGCAAATAATAAGATAAATAGGCAAATTTAAAAAAAAAAAAAAAAAAAAGTCTTTTTTTTTTTTTAACCATATACTAAAAAAAAATATGGAATTTATCTTT
>JAVCKT010017300.1:0-16960 GCA_032273925.1 Rhynchotus rufescens
CCCGAGGTGGCACTTGCTGAATCTCTGCTGGGCCCAGTGCAGGATCAGATACTGCTGCTCCTTTCTCTGATGATGGTGGTGCCTAGTGACCCAGCAGACACTGTAAAACAAAGTGGTTTTTTTAGAATGTTTTGTTTTCTCCATTTTCTATGCAACCCGTGTGTCACTATGGTTGCTGATAGCCAGATCCTCCACCGGGCTTCCTTGTCTGTAGTCCCACTGGGCTACACCTGAGCTCAGCAGCACACCCTGCACGTCCGTGATGCAGCACAGCACAGCACCCACATTGCCCTGCTCGTGGGGCAGGTGCTGGTGTTGGTGCTGGGCAGCCAGGCTGCTCTGGGACTTGGGCATGTATCAGGTGTTACCAGCACTGCGCTGTGCAATTCCAGAGAAAGTCTGATATCTGCTATAGCTCTGCAGGGCCTCTAGCTTTGACCTTCATGGGGCCCATCCTTACGTGTGTCAGTGATCCAGGGTTGTTACCAGGCCGCTCCTCGTCCAGCAAAGCCCCTACAGAACAGGATGGAGACGGAGAGAGCAGACTGTAAATGAAGTCCTCCCCAGCACTAGCTTTGCAACTGCCTTTCCAACAGTGGAGCAAAGTGAAAAATAAATTACCTTTTTGCAGCACGGAATGCTATTTTGGGTAGTTATGCTCACTGGAAATATTTTAGGGACATGCTTTATTGCTTGTGGTGATGCAACGAGCTTTTAGGTGAACATATAATAATATACTCAATAACTATCCCAGAATACTGTTTCTCCTCCTATTTTTCCAGTTTCTTCCTTTTAAAGCCTGTCTGTGTAGTTAGTGGTTAGCAGTGCTTAATAGCAGTACCACTTGCCAGCATTTACAAAATCCCTTTTTGCTTCCGAGGTTGATGACATCAGTGGAAAGCTAGCCTGCTGCCTTCCTGCTCCTCGTGGGTTTTTTCTTTTCTGGCTTTTTCTGAACACACATTTATTCATCAATAAACATAGCACCATGAGATTTTTTTTCATCTCCCTTTCTCGTCCCATGCTACTTAACTTGTAAAATGATTTGAAAATGTTTTAGCATTCTGTAGCATTCTAGTCCCATAAGCCCATTTAGTAAACAAGTTGAATTAAGAAATTACTCATCTGATGCTTCCTTCCATTCTGAAAAATTTCCCTTAACCAAAAAAGGTGGATTTTAAAAATAAAAACTGCAACACAACAAAGTTTATTTGGTTTAATCATGGGCAGAATTACAAGCTGATAGCAGGGCGTAATTGCCTTGAGGTCGTGAGGAGGTATATTAATGAAGTATGTCAAAATGTTATAAAGATCCATAAGCTTTCAAGAATATGCAAATTAACTATAATTGAATCCAATGAATGGTAGCAAGGAGAAAAGCGACTGCTTTCCATTTAAGACTGGGTGAGAGTGGCAGGTGGCTTCTCCACACATTTTGCCAAATAGATTGGTGAAATGGAAGGTGCTGCTGGTGACTAAGATCAACAGCTGGGACGGATAAAGACACCCCACCCCTTAGGTGAGACAGTGCCCTGGGCCTGGGCAGGGCCTTGTGCCACCCTCTGAGTTGGGGCAATTCACGGGCCCCAGCCCTTGTGCTGCAGCCCCCTGCATAGGACCCTTCCTTTCCGCTGCCCGGGAAAGGTGGTTTTGCCAGGATACTGCTGGCCCTCGCAAAGGGGTCAAAGAGGAACATCCCACATACCCCAGTTCCTAACCTTCTTGCTGGATGAAGACCACACTACACTCTTGAACCCTACCACTCTAAATGAAAGCTCCTTTTCCTCTTTTCCAGGTGGTCATTCGGAGTTCTGCTGTGGGAGATTGTAACTTTGGGAGGCAATCCTTACCCAGGTATTGCTCCTGAACGACTCTTTAACCTCCTAAAAACAGGCTATAGAATGGAGAGACCAGAAAACTGCAGTGAAGAAATGTAAGTCAATCTTGTTTTAATCAGATTCATAAAGTATCACTTGAATGGGGAAAAGAAAGGGTTAAAATCAATACTGTGTGGGATATTCTTCTGTAGAGCTTGCAGTTATGGCTCAGAAGTATAATCCAAAGATAGAGTACTCAACAGAATGTCAGGAATTAGCAAACGTTAAACTGCAGGAGAAGAATTGGATGCTTGCTGAATGCTTGCAGCTACAGCCAAAATGCTTGCAGGTTATCGAATAACACGCTCGGCAAAAACTGAAAGCATAGCTTGAATATTCCAAACTTCTGAGGGTGGCGTGAGGAGGAGCCTTTCGTTGTACATAATGATAGGGGAAACATGTAAGGAAACGTTTGAGTGCTTTCCTGCAAATGAGATAGGTGGTGCATCCTCTACAGTTAGCATTAATTGTCTGTCTGTCTGTTCTGGCATTACACAGGGGAAAAGATATCTTGACCCAGAATATTTAGCAGTGAAAACTGTAAATATTTAAAAATGTCTCTGTTTGTTTCATCTCAGCAGAGAGCAAAACCTCATTCTTCCAACATGGTATAATATTGGTACTTTCTAGGTTAAGCAAGTTGATGATGTCTGAGGGTTTTTTTCTTCAAACCACATAATGATTTTCTGACTGTTTTTATTTTTTTCTATTGTGCTTAGACATATATCTGGCAGTCTTTGAAAGCCTCTTTTAAGGACCACTTTTTCTTAAATTGCATGCTCTACATTATCTAGCTAAGTTTAGGGGAAGATCACTGCAGGAATATCTGATGCTCTTACTGTAGCTCTTGTGACCATTTTTTTGCCCATTTGGAAACACTTTTATGACTAAATCATTTAGTCTTGAGTATACTTGAGCAGGAAAAATAGCATGAATAGGGCAGTAGGTAGAGGAGTCATGTAAGCAGGGTTTAGAAAACGGCAGGTTTCCCTTGATTGTAAAGCTTTAATTCTTCTCCTCCTTTTTTTTTTTTTTTCCCCCATGCTGTGTGCTAGAGAAGGCAAGGTGCCTCTGGAAGAAATATTAAAGACAGAATAATAATCAAATTATGAGATGCAATACCAGTTGTATATGGTGATAGACAAAATCCTTCAAAGTCATTGGCAAACAAAATAAATTAGAAATCTGGCCCGCTGCCTACACACGAGACAGTCCTTTCTGAAAATGAAAGTGATGGAAGAAACCTGAGACCCTGGTCTATCAAGGACAGCCAAGTGCATCATCATTTAAACCCATAAAGAACAGTAGGAAAATAAATGCTTGTTCTTGTGAATGTCAGGTCTTGATTCAGGAAATATTAAACAAGAAAATGAAAATGAAGAGAAAAATCAATGTACTTGTGAGTGGCCTTCATGCTGCAATTGAATTTCTGTATTATAAATGATTTGAGTAGACACATGACCCACTTGCAAATATTGATTTTTTTTTTTTTTTTTGTTATTATTTCTTTTGCCCCACCACATGGCGGGGTGTCACAGGTACAACCTGATGTTGCGCTGTTGGAAGCAAGAGCCAGATAAAAGACCAACATTTGCTGAGATCAGCAAAGAACTAGAGAAAATGATGGTAAAAAGTAGGGTAAGTGTGTGTGCAAGCTTGCGTTTTTTGAAACTTTTCTGATACCTGAGTTTGAATATAGAGAAATAAGCATCTGGTAATTTTTAGTTCTTGTTCTGTTTCTTTGTAGGGTAACTTAATTTTCATCAAGTTTTTAACCATGTAAATATCTAATTTCTTCCACATGAATCCAGGCTTTTAAAAGCAGCTGTATCTTGTATAATGGCCTGGGTGACTTCAACCCCAAATGTATGTGTTGAATTACCCTTCATGTCTAGCTTCCTTAACCAAAAAGAAACAAATTACTGTGAAAAGATAATCCTTAATTGCAATGCTGAATAAATAACTCATGAGTGAGAAGCATAAATCACATTTCTTTGAATGTAATTTAATGATATGAGGATGGCAAGAGAAAAAGGAGAGCTGTGACATACGCACAATCAGATTTATTTTAGAGTTACTAGAATTCAGTAGAGATTTATCATGGATTTCTGAGTACCATCTCACTCATACTTTTACAGAGTCTCAGCTATGGCTTGTTATTCCAGCTTGCTCAGCAGTTCAGTCCTGGCTTTCCTTTGTCCTCAAGTGCATAAGCCCTAGTCCCTTCTGCAAACCACACACATATATACAAATTGTGTCTTTTATTCCAAAATTGACATCTAACTGTGTCATTAAATTCCTGACTGAAGAGAACTTCAGGCTGATAATTCTCCCTCTGAGCCATGAGAAGAGCACACACAAATGAATGTGTCCTGAAGTCCAAAAATAAGCCCAAGTTACATACATATATATATATATAATATGTATATCTATATGTATATATGAAAAACATAAAATGCCTACATGCACGTGCATTACTTGCACAAACCAGCGGAATGGTAGAAAAAGTACTATTTCTGATTTTCCTTTGTTACAGATGGTAAATAGGATGTACATATGTTAGCCATTATAAAATTTGAGGATGTGTGGGCAGTTCCTTTGGTTCCAAAACATTCTAGTAAGCAAATGGGGATAATTGTGTTCAACATGTGAATGTGAAGATACCTTCTAAATTAATAATGGCACAAGTCTGACTGATAGCTGCTGTGATTCAGTATGGAAATGATCTTCATATATGGTGACTAACTCCTAATACAGAGGTTGGCAGTGTTTCTGAAATTCTCATTGTAGTTAAAACCAAAGCCAATCCTACACAAAGCTTTATAGACTAGTCATATTTTCTTGGATTTCTGGACTAAATATATTTTTCTATTGACAAATAAATTTGGGTAACTTTACCTTTCTAATGTTAAACTTAAGTAAATTTCCAAATGAAAAACCATTTTGAAAGGAAAAAGTAAAATTTAGAATAATGAAAAATATTTTTCCTTTTTTATCAAAACCATTCAGAAGTATAGATGAAAACTTGTCAGTTTTTATGAATGACACAATTAATTGGTTTTAGAACAACTGCAAAAGCTTTATTTGAAAGCATATCCACAGCTCTAATTTTGTACACAATTATATAATAGATTGAGTACAATGATTAGAAGCCAAACAAATCATCGCAACCCTTTAACTTGATTATTTTATTGCTGTGCAGGGAAGCATTAATAAATTTAGCATTTATATCCAACCAGTAACACTGCCACTTACTTTAACACAGCCTTTTATGTATTTATTTTTTAGGATTACTTAGATCTTGCAGCATCCACCCCATCTGATTCCTTACTTTACGATGACGGGCTCTCAGAAGAGGAGACACCACTCGTGGACTGTAATAATGCTCCCCTCCCTCGAACCCTCCCTTCCACATGGATTGAAAACAAACTCTATGGTAGAATTTCACATGCATTTACTAGATTCTAGCAACACAAAAAAAATGATTTTTCTTCTGCACTGTTCTCAGACTCTGTAATCCCATTAGAGTGTTCCTTGTCTGAATGAAGCCAATCAAAATTTGCTCGGAAGCTTCTTTTGAGTTTTTTTTGTTTGTTTTGTTTTTTTCTTTTGGTAAATGTCAAAGTTTGCATCAGGATCATCCTTTAGTCATTTTGCAGCTGTGTTTAAAATAAACATTTTTAAAAGGATGTGAAAATAAGTAAAATTACTAGATATCATATAGTAAAAAAAAAAAAAATGATCAGGGAAGTATTCTCAGGGGAAATATAAAAAGCTAATGAGTATCTAATTCCGCTGTCCTGCTGGGGGGTGGGGGCTAGGAATGTTTAACATACGTTAGATTCTGCACCTCTAATTTAAGCAATAGACTTTGTTTTTTCAATGCCATTTGTGCCACAGTTCAACGATAGGACCGATGTGCAACATTTTTAATTTATCAAGACCTTTTCCTAAAGTTCAGCTTCTTGTTAATGCAATTTGGATTCATAAGCTGAAATGTCTATTTAATGTGTCATAGAATGCAATCAGAGTATTATATACAGAAGGTACAAATACTGTATATAAGTATTATATACAGACTAACTCAACATATAAAGTCTTTTGAAAAGTGAATTAACAATGGGCGTTTTGAAAATGCACTCAACTATTTTCACGTCCTTTGATTTATTATGAAAATGTCAGTACTAAATCCTGATTGAATGATGTAGCAAGTGTTTTTAAAAAGAACATATGCTTTCATATTGTGATGGTGAGATGGACAGTAAAAATGGTTCTTGCCAAAACTCCTATATTTTGTCTCCTGATTAAATATTCTCCTTGGTTTTAGGTATTTACTAACATTATAGATATATTTTTTTAATTTTTCAAGCAATATTGAAAAGCTGGAACCTTTAGCTTAGAAGTTGTCATTAAAAATACAGCTTTGGGCCAATTTTTGATCCACTTCCTAGTGTTAACTTCCTAGCTATCATTCTTTTTAATAGGTTGCACCATATCAGGTTTATTTGGGGGCACTTAGCGGCCAGACTGTCACAGGAATGATGTATCTGAAAAGTTGCTGTGAGGGCTGATGGCGGAAGCTGGATGATTAAATAAGCAACAAAATTGGATTTGTGTTTTGCAAAAATCTTGACCCTCATGTGGTTCTCTGCTTGTACAGCTGGATCAGCATGGTGCTAAGCACTCCGTTTGCAATTCAGTGATCACTCATTCCTAAACTGAGAAGCAGGCACTCAATGGAAATAATTACATGCCTGAAATACGCTTAAATGCTGAATCAGGACAAGAGTGCTCAGGACTTTGTTAGACTTGACTCAGTTGTCAAATCCTGAGATTTCTCAAAATTAAGCAGGGCATCTCTGATGAGGGTAAGAGAATGTCCCCAGAAATTCAATAACGCCAAGAAAAGGCACCTATTTAAGTAATCGCTGTCATTGGAATTTACTTTGGATCCTGTCCCAAATAGGTTTATTAATGCTTGGAGCACGTCCTGTATAGCAAGAACTTCCTCTTATAAAGCAGTATATTGCTACATGATCCTTAAAAGAGAGAATTGCAGAAAGCTGGAGACTCATCAGAAGAAAAATTATTAGCTTTTCTTATGCAGGTGTGCGCACATGCATATGCACATGCATATACACACACACACACACACACACACACTTTTTTTTGTCTTTTAAGAGAGCACTTTATTTTTTTCAGGGTTTTTGCCTACAGGGATCTTGAAACATCATTTATATCAATTGATTTGGGACAAAATCCAGTGGACTGACTTAAAATATTGAAGGGAGTTTTGCCAAGGGCCTTACTGTCTGCACATGAAGTTATGGTTCTTCAGTGCAGAAAAAATTATCTGTTTTCATTTTTAGGCATGTCATACCCGAACTGGCCTGAGGAGAGCCCCGTTCCACTCACAAGATTCGATGGCACTAACTCTGTGTTTCCAAGATATGCAAATGATAGTGTATATGCTAACTGGATGGTTTCACACTCAGCGGCAAAATTTATGGACAAGTTTGATAGTTAAAATTTCCTTTGTGAAAGGTAATGGACTCATGAGGGGAACAAATACGCAAAGAATGGAAAGTCCATTGTTTCGTTCTTTGTACAGTCAACACCTACCTTTTAAATTGGCAAAATCTTCTACTGATACTTTCTAAAATATGTTATTCATGTTGAAGACTGTAACTGGTGATTTCCCCTTTCAGAAAACATATCAAGCTGGATAAAAGTTGTAGTTCCAGTACTTCTTTTTAGACTGCCATTTTGCATATGGTTCCATTTGGCAACTGCTTACTGCAAATGGCCTTGCACTTCATTCTCAAGGGTTTTTAGATTAACTGTCCTGTATTACAGCTTTCTGGGATGGGAAAAGGTACTCGAACTGCTACTTTTATAGTGGCTGTTAGCCTATGACCACTTGATCTAAGCAGGAAGCACAAACAATATATGGACGGGAGGGGGGAAATACGCTCCCAAGTTAGTGAGCTTGGTGTCGAATGAGGGGGATGATGTTGGCACTAACGAAGCCTGTATCTTGGTTTGGAGGCAAACGTTAAGTAACTCGGTAGAGAACTTGAGATTCAACATTTGAAGTCTTGTAAAATGTATTGTCTTGTCTTAATGAGAAGAGAGTTTGTTTTATTAGTCTTAAACTACTCTTACCTTTAGCACAATGGAGATAAATTTGATAAAAGATATGCTGTATGGACTGATGGCAATCAACCGTGCTCATCCAACACAGTTTATTTTCCATCACGTACATCTTAGTAGGGTCAAAATGTACAATCTTGTACAATCATAATTCCTCTTATGTGTTCCATTCGGACTGTACAGCATTTTTAGACTGAATTTCAGTACAGAGATTTTGTTTGCGGTCATGTACAGTGGGTTGGAGTCCTCCTCTCAGCTCAGAATTGGATGCACTGCCACACACGAGACACTGCCGTGATATAGCTCCGAATAACCCTTACTGTCCTGGAAGTCAGGAGTAAGCGACACTTGCACAGCAAAACTGTTGTTAGTTAACCCATACAAATACAATGGCTCTGAATTTGTTAAAGATGAAGAGAAATATAAAAATGTTGTGCTACAACATTGACTTGATATTTAGGAAAATGATCTGCCTATGGGTCATATGTTCTATGTGGAAGAGTGAATGATCAGCACTATTTTTGTCTTTATTTGTAATCTAATATGGTTAAAGATAACTTTTTCTTTGCTAAAAATATTGGGACATTAATCCTGAGTGACTCATTGTTAGCATTGTGATGGTTATTCTAAATAATCCAGTTCTACCAAAGCTTGCTCCTGTCACTTACAATCCAGTTTAGCTGTTTTCATATGTTGTTTTGTGTGTCAACTTTGTTTCCATTAAAGTCTGTGATTTCAGAGAAGAAAAAAAAAAAAGAGTCAAACTGCCAAAACCTTTACAGAGATTTTCACATGACAAAACTGGGATATCAAGTGCTGTATTGGAATTTAAACAACTTCACTAGTGTGTGTCGTCTTTGGGTCTGTCCTAGTTTTTGACAAGCACTGCAAACTGTGGCTTTTTCTTTGTACAAACAATTACCGTGTCGTGTAAATCTGATGTACAGAAAACACATATGGCTATGTATGCAAAAAGGGTTCGGTTGTGATATCATGGTGATCCTCACTGGCATAGCACAGCTATCAGAACACTGTAAGAATGCAGAGCTTTAAAATAAAAGCGCTGAAAATGGAGCCCATTAAATGGGCTTTCTTCCTATTGAGATAACTCTGAAAAAGGGAAAGAACAAGTAGCGCCTGTGGCAACTTTGCTTTGTCCAATTCTTGTGTTTTTTTATCTGTTAATGCAAATTTTGTATTTGCCATGAGCAGTCAAGGCAACAAGGTTTTTTTTTTTTTATTCTTTCTTAAATGAAGAATTTCCTTTGTCAGCTATCTCCAGCAACAGTATTCAACTGGGAGATGTGAAGTGTCTAATCTGAAAAGTTTTTAATCTGAAGTTTCTAACCTGAAAGGTCCTGTGACAGCTTTGTTGGACAACAGGTGAGTGAGATTGTAATTAATACTGAAGTGGTCAGTGTAAGAAGGAAGTGTGTCACGGTGTTTCAATATGAACCAAAGTTGTTTCAAGACAACCATTTTAAGTACATTTTACTTTTCTACAAGGAACAAATTTCCACTTACTTAGGCACAAAAAGCTGTAGAAGTGAAAACCATTACAGCGAGAGCAAGTAATGTGTGTATCTGGAATAAACGCAGTGATGTTGGCAGTAGGTGTCCCTGGTAGGTGAATGGCTGCAGTGGGAGTCTTTGTTCATTCATACTGGGCCGGACAGGCTCCTCAGCCTTCCCACTCTTGACTCCTGGGAACTGACCAGCTCCCAATGGAGCATGTCCTGTCTCCTCGCTGTCAGCTTAGGGCCACAGGGAAGCTCACAGGGAAGAGCCAGCTGAGTCTCATCATCTCTGTAGATACATCCCTTGCTGTTATGACAGGAGATAAGTATCTAATAAACACAGAGTGGTTTGGGTTTGCAGACACCCGGAGCTGTCATGTTGTTGTGGAAACAAAGCATTATCCTCACTTGTGTGGGCTTGTAAACATCTCATGGCTTTAAACACGGCAGCTCTTAAAGGCAGTTGGCACTTCTGACAGGGGCCCTCACTGTAACCATCTCCGTTTGTGACTCCTCCTAAAAGTGCATTATCTCTGGCTGGAAACATTTTGATTTTGAATTTCAACAAATTCCCAGCAACAGGTTTAGGAAAGACAAAATATCCACGTCTGAACCAGATGCAGTTTGTGTTTGAATGCAGAAAAGGTATTTTGGCACACATTTATTTCCCTAAGTCTTGGTCTTATATTGGTCAACCTTTCATTCAAAACAACTCAAGAAAGTTGGGACTGTTAAACTTGAATTTGGGACCCATGTTTTTATAGACCCTCAGGTTTGAGTTCCTGTGGAAGCTCAGTCTAGATCTGGGTCTCTCTCTGGCTTTGCACTCTCCAGTCTGAATTTTCAGCATTTCATAAGTCAAATAAGCACTTGTTAAAGCCCTTTATAATGTTTCAGCTATTCAGCTTTGGGAACAGGACTTTCCCTACTTGTGTCATCTTAGTTAAAAGAGTTTCATGTGTTTGTTGATTTACTGTTTTCTACCTGTGCCAGTTTTGTAACTGCCAATGTAAGTCTAAACTTACAATGCTTTATTTTAGAAATAAAACTGAATCAACAAACTATAATCACAGCATTTCTTTAGTAAAAATCTCAGTTGCTTGGATTTGAGGATTTTTATAAAAAGTTTTTCTGAGGAAAAACATGTGCAATCTCCCTTCCCAGTGTTTCAGATTTCATTTCAGATTTTCCTAATGTTTCAGAGAATTAAGCCATAGCCCGAACTTAAATCAAAAAAGAAATAGAGGATTCTCTGATCCTGCTTGTATAGCAGAGCCCTGCCAAAGGCAGGAAAAATAGCCCTGTATGCGGAGTATTTCACTTAATTGATAAAATAATGACGAAGGGATCTGAAATAATGCCACATAGATGTTGTAATCCTACAACTATTGAGGATGAGAATGTGGGAAGGCTGGAATCCCACCTCAGCAGAGAAGGCCGCACGGCTCCCTGAGAAAGCCGGCAAAGGGGTGATGCTGCGAGGCCCCTGGAAAGCCCCTGGAGTGTCATGGAGAGGAGCGGGAAGAGCTGCTGAGAGGGAATTCACAGGGCACAGAGACACCAGCTTTATGTTTTTAAGGTGAATGTAGCTGAAAGAATCAGCTGGCAAGCTGCTTCCCTGCCCTCCAAGGTTTCTCCAAGAATTTCTTGGTCAGGAGTGTCAGTGATTGACTGGGCACAGTGGAAGGCAACAATGATTCTTTCTGCTATAGAGGTGACCAAATAACTGATAGAGGTTTTAGGCTCAGGCCAGGAAATCTGTTAAATAGTTGGCTGGTTTCCCTGTACAGAGCAGGGTTCTGAACAGGGACAGGGATAGCACAGAGTTGATGCTCTTATAAGGATTTATGATTTAAAAATGATAGTTGAAAATCTCATTGTGTTGCTCTTCCAGAATAATTTGTTAAAATGAACTGTGAAAATTACTTAAACACTGGGTAGAAACAGATTATGTGGATTTTTGTAAAAATGCTACTGGAAATAGTTTACATTGAAGGACATTTATCACCCATTTACAGGCAGGAAGATGTTACAAATAATCAAATTAGATAGCAACAAGTTGTCTATTAGAGACAACTTTTTAACCTGAAAAAAAGAATTCTTACATCATTTCCTCAAGTCTTTTCCTGATGATTTACTAAAAATACCAAATTTAAAATATTTTGAAAAGCTCAGCTTTAAATAAGGAGACTATTTGTAAGAGTTACTGTTTAAATAATAGTAACTCCCAATAGCTCACAACAGAAGCTACATTTTTTGTTCAGACACTTGAGCAAATTTAATTCAGCATTAATCTGTCTTTATTATAAGGATGCGTGAGTTGTGAGTGTGCCTGAGTGGCTATAACACAATTGCAATTAATTGCTCAGGTGTAAGATGCAGGAGTTGCAGAAACACAGTCAATAGATGAAAAACTTATCCTTTCATCACTATAATATGATTATTCAATACTGCAAATCATTGTAGGTTAGCAGTGGTAGCTGGGACATTCTTGTAATTTAAGTTAAAGCAAAAAAAAAATTTTTAACTTGGAACAAAAATTTTCATTTATAAACATTCAATTCTTTCTATTGAATACTGCTCAACTCATATATTCCTTCATTTAAAAGAGTAGTAGGCTGACAGATCAAGTCTTTGTCATTCCTGTTCTAAAAATAAAATCAGGAAAGGAGAAGCAGGAACAAATTTCCTTGCTCTTGAGAAGCAGGAATGAATACAAGAAAAAAATAAAAGCATCTTGCTCTTCAGCGCTCTTATGAATGTCTCTAAATTGTATTTCTAACATAAAGTCTTGCTTGGAATTAATTTGATGTGGATCTTTTAGTTAGATAGGTGAGCCCAGGAGCAAGATTTTGCTTAAAAAAGTAAACAAGGGTAAGTCAAAAATTAAATAGCAGCTTGTGATATAGTTAGGAAGGTAGCGCAGGAACATTTGATCCTGGCTCTATAGAGTAGCCCCTTTTTACCAGTAGGTGTATTAAGCAGGGAAAGTATCTCGTCCAGATAGCAAGCCAAAAGATCTTGATAATTTATATCTTTTAAGTACAGTTCACCACAGATTGTATGGCTTAAATCTTCTTTTTATGTATCCTGTTTTATTTGAAGAGTGATTGATATTGCTTCATTCATGGGTTGATCAGGCTTCTTTCTGAGTTGCATTTTCAACAGTGAATTCTACCATCTAAAGGGTAAAAGTATATATTTCATAGATAGAGCTGTTATAAAACATACTATTTTATAGTTTTAACAAGTTACTGTTCTGTAACAAGGTCAAGGGGAAAAAAATGTGTTATTTTCACTCTGTTTTTCCTAGTACTGAGTGTTGTCCTTTAGACAAAGTCCTCTTAATTTGTTTTCCATTATAGAAGATAGGTGCCCTACACCTTCTTCCAGAGCGGCTTTGCAGTCAGTCTGTTTCTGACAAAATTGTCATCTTTTTGGATAAAAAAAAAAAAAAAAAAAAAAAAGATGTCTAGAGCACTTCTTAGTGTCCTTAGAAAAAAGGTATGTAAGAAAGGCATCTTTACAGGAATCAGGACAGAAAATTCAGCCCGACACATGTGGACTCCACTCCATACATGTGCTTTGTTAGTCGTGCCGCTGAGCAGTGGGGCCCTGCTCCATATGGACCCGTTTGGCCTTCCAGAACAAACAAGGCCGCGTGGCCAGGACAAGGGTCGGCCACCGCTGCAGAAAACAGCAGGATATTGCGTTTGCTTTCAGCTGGAGCAAGGAGGAGCTTGATCCAACTCTTTGGAATTACTGCTGTACATTCCTGTTCGTCTGCAGCGTAAGCACTTTTGCTTCTCGTGCAGTACTGCTTCTGGGATTGATTTTATAGCCCTAAAGAGCTCAGCAAGCACTGCTTGCTAACAGTAATCACGTATTGATTTAAAAGGAGTTCTTTTAAGAGATGGGATCCCAGCAATTCAAATACAAACATGTTTAATATTCACAGTTGCCCTGTGACAAAGAGAAATCAGCCTTTCCCTTTGGGAGGAACATACACCTAAAGAACAGTTACCCTCCTAGGGACGTGGTAGAGGCTCAAGGTTCATTAGCAGAGCCTGAGATAGAGTTTAGCTTTCCCCAACCCCATGTGAAATGCAGTCTGCTGTAAAGCACTGCCTCTGCTATAGCCCCTCATAGCACAGCCCATAACAACAAGATGTGTTTGCATAGGACACCCAACAAAATCATTATAGAATATAATTTGGAATAAAAGGTCACAATGCATGTTGTAAGAGAACAAAATAGAATTCAAGATGACCAAAATGCTGTAGGATTGTTTATTTCAGAGTACTAAAAATTCCTTATGCTTTTGGTTGCATTGTTCAGTATCTCTGTTATAAATAATTTGCAATAATTAAAAGGAGGATAAAGAAAGCAGCTTCACATGGGATCGATGTTGGAATTATGCCACCAGTAAGACTGAGCTGCGGTATTTGACAAAAAGCTCTGTGTCGAGGCAAACTAATGACTATTGTTTGGCAATTAAAGCTCTAAAATCCCAGGCAAAAACAGTCCATTTTTCTTATTTCACACACACATTTCATTTTGACTCAAGAGGATAAGAGAACAAAAATATCTAGCGTTGAAGGACTGCCTTTCTTTCTCTTTGGTCGCATTTACATTACTCCTTCACTTTGGCATCATGTTCTCAGATCAGCTCTTCTTCTATTGTTTCTTCCCTTCCAGCCCATGCATCTGCTTAAAAAAAATACCCCCAAAACCACTAGAGCCTGGAGCCAGTGCTGTTCTGGAAAACTCTTCTTTTTAGAATCGGTTATTGCTAGCCACTTCCTTTCCCCCAACTGTAGCAATTTAAGAAACACCCCTGCCTGAAGTTTAGCAAAACAATTTTTTAAAGTCTGTCTCTACATCTATAAAAATAATCATCCTAACTTTCTAATATTTCTAATTAAATACAAAGCTGTGTCGCCTTTACGTTCTTAATTACTGCTTTCAGATGTGAGGATGTCTGCAAATACCTCTCTAGGAAGAATCCTTCACTAAAATGATTTGTGCTTTAAAATACAGGCATTTCCTAAAGGCTTTTATTGAATTATTTATTCACAGAAAGTCCCCTGTGGCCCGTAAGGCTAAGACCAAATAGGAACTACACCATTTATCAGGATAAACACAGGTCTGAGTTACGAAGGAATATCTGATCTCGGAGTAGCTCATTTTGATAGGAGAGTCTGGAAGTTAATGTAACTGCAGTGGCGTTGTGTTGCGTGCTGTGGTAGACCTCCCACAGAGAGGGCAGCGAGCACCAGCAATCTTGTTACTGGCGTGTAAGAAACCTATGCTTTTTCCTTCTCTTAGTCTGAAGAAAAAGGAAATAATCTTTCTGGAAATAGAAAACAAAATAATATATTTTTGTATATATTTTTATAATATTTATAGTATAAAATAGAGGAAGCTGGCACTTAAAGAAGAAAATATATTCTGTGGACAGTCTCTCTTAAGTCACTGAAGAGATCTCTCCCCACAGTGGCAAACTAGCCCTTGCACAGAAAACTGGTGGCTGAGAAGCCTGAAGGAGGGACGGTATTCGAGTGTTTCCCCTCCACAGAGAAATCAGTGGGTGATTCGGGACTGCCGGAGGTTGTTTCTGACCCACATCAGAGCATTAGATAGCATGAGACCGGCTTGGTGGCAGTGGTTATTTCCATTCTGTTATCTTGTACTTGCATAGAATATTATGTCTAGAGAGCTCTGCAGTCTCCAGTGTCAGCAGAGTAGTATGGTCAAGTGTCTAGTGAACTGCACTTACCACTACACAGAGCACAAGTAAGAGCTTGGAGATGCTCAGTCATCTCTAGCAGGCGATACTGAAACCTGGTTTGAAGCCAATTTTAAAACAGGAGTGTATTTATATACTGTGTGTTGTTTGTTTGCATTTAAAAAAAGCAAAAAGAACAAACCTACATTTATCTAGTTCCAGGAGAGCAAAAGTAGAAATCTAAGATCTGCTAATGTCTCTTCTCCAGAGGCCTTCTTTTATTCTGATGGGTATCTGAGAATGTAGCTTCCTGGAAAGCTTGAGAAGGCAGTGAAACGCCCACGTCAAGGGCTGGTCACACCAGCCAAACCACTTTCAGCAGCAGGGCACCTTCCCTCTGTGCTGGTTTGCTATCTGTAGCAAATCGGATGTTAATGGCACAGGGCAACAAAGCCCTGACAGCAGAAAGGGGTAAGACTGTTCTCTGTGCATGTGGAAAACCCCCTATTTATTTAAAATCTCCCGGTATTCAGGGCATTCTCTGCAAAGACCAACTTTGTGCTGCATGAGGGTCTGGAATTCCACCTGAACAGACATCACTCCTAGAACATTAAATCCTCTTTCAGGTCGTGCAGCATACGGAGCACGTAGCTCCCTACAGATGAACTGGTTTAAGTGTGCCTGAAGACAAAAGGTTGCTCTGTGCTAAATAGGGTCAGTGACGAGGCCCGCAAATAACGTGCCAGGAAAGGTGCTGGGAGCAAAGCATGGCGCTGCTGCTGAAAGCCCTGAACCCCCGCCTGCGATTCGTGCAGGTGAACGGTACCGTTCAGCCGGCAAAGCCGCCTCAGTGCTCGTGAGGCTGAAGGGGGAGCACGGGTCTTCGTGGGATGTGGTTAGCAGCTTATGCCATGAGTCACCTCTTGATTGGGAGGGTTAGAACCATTTGATACGCAGTTAAGAAACCGCGTCACTATCTGATGCACTTGCTGAGTTGTTCTTGGCTTATTGCGCAGTTACAGATCACTCCTCGTGTACGGGTGCCTGAGGTGAAGGGTATGAGCCCTGCAGAACAGCCAGTGCTAATGTTAGGAAGAGGTTCTTCTGGAGGCGCAGAGCTGCAGCAGGGAGCGAGGGAGAGGCCCCAGCTGCTCCTGGGGACACCGTACGCGGCGGCAGAGCGGGAAGGGGAGGCCGCTTGGGACCGGGCGCTTCAAGAAGCCCTGGGTGCACGTGGGCCTCGAGCCGATCTCATGGTCCTCATGTGAGCGAGCATGTGTAAGCCGTATGTGCCTACGGTGTATGATCTGTAGGTTGTGACAGACATACACACACACATATATATATATACACACACAATTATGGATAAAAGCTTCCCAGCAGAGCACCCCTTGGTGCCTCTGCCCTTGTGTGCTGGGCACTGGCATGCTGCGTTTCTGACCGGCAGCGCTGCCAGCCAGCGCAGAGCCGGGGCCAACAGCCGCGCCTAACGGCCCCAGGGCGCGAACGGCCGCGCCCTAACGGCATCAACGGCGTTAACGGTCGCGCGCTTACAGCCCCAAGGGCGCTAACGGCCGCGCCGTAACGGCCCCAAGGGCACTAACGGCCGCGCGCTACCTAACGGCATCAAGGGCACTAACGGCCGCGCCCTAACGACCTCAAGGGCGTTAACGGTCGCGCGCTCC
>JAVCKT010017301.1:0-24694 GCA_032273925.1 Rhynchotus rufescens
GTAGAGAAGGAAAAGTTTATTAATCTGCGTGCACCAAATGCAGGTGACAGCCCAGCAGGGCTACCCGTTTTTAAATGGAATTGGCTCTTCATCATAGTCCTTTTTAGGCATTTGCTGCACTTGCAACAAGCAGTTCAGCTCTCTGAATATGCAGAGGCTTCCCGGTGCTTCCCAAAACTCCTCTTCCAGCAACCTGTGCGTCTCCCCCAATTTCCATTCTGATCACTAAATAATTATCTTTCCGACTAAAGAGAAAATAAAACTACATATTACCATTATTTTAAAATTATCAATGCAGATTTTTAATATAACACTGTTCATCAAAATCCATATAAATCCATATAAATCATTTTGATTTATTAGCATTTAGCTATTTTACATAGGCCAAATGAGAAAGAAAAACCTTTCTTTTAGGTACTTATGTCTATAATAGACAAGAATAGAAAATCTTCTTAAGATTAAGATTTTAAGACTTGAAGATTACCTAGAAAAACCTGGTAAGGTCATGTAATAACAGGCAGTACAAACAGTTTCAGGCTAAGTGTGAGGAACCACAATGTGTTGAAGGTGGCACTGCGAGGGCCACATTCCAAATTTGAAATTTATTTAGGAGATCTCAGCTTTCTTAGATTTGGATGGTATTATTTAAATTTCATTTGGCCTGAAGTCACTAACATCTAATTACTACTTACTTATATAGCCTAATAGTCGTGGAAAATAAGTGGATATGGGATCTCATAGCCTGAAGTTGAAGAGACTTCTCTGGGAAGGTTCTGGTCCCTCATGTGTTTCCACGAGTTTTGCTTTAATGACTCTATCATGCTGCCTGACTAGTGATAGGCAAAGATTTATAATTAATCACCAGCCAGAATGTGGCCCTGCTTTGCAAGGCAATAACCCGGCTCAGTTCCCGGAGGTAAAGGCTGGGAGAATGAAGGCCGAGGAGTTTATTCAAACCAGGGAGCTGGATTATTGCCCCATAAAACAGCAGGGCACTCTGATTATTACCTTTGTGTTACATGCCCTTTTAAAATGTTTTTCCCCCATAAATGTTTAAAACCGAACAAGTAAATGATGGGGAGAGAGAAAGGGGATATAGGGTAGAAGGAAATACATTAAATATTTTCTTTTATCCTACTAAAAAATGTATCCGGTAAGACACGTAAAGGAAACTGTTTCAATCAGGGTTATTAATAGCAATAATAAATCCTATTAATAAACCGCATACTATTATTTTTCTTCTCTCTTATTTCTGACACCTGTGTCGTTTCCTCCCCCTGCCAGTTCTCTCTCTTTTCATACTCTCCTGAAAACAAAATTGCTTTATCTATAATTTTTCATAGCACTTTTACACATTATACTTGACACGGCAGCTTTCCCCCAACCCAAAAGATGGGCAAAGTCTCATCCACCCTGGAGTATTTTATCAGCGATGGTCCATAAAACTTGCTGGTCCATAAAATACTTAGGAACATGAAGATCTACCACATCCCTGGGATTAATCTTCTTCACCTCCAAAATAATAAAGTATCTGAAGAATATTAAATATCATGTTTTGGTGCCAAATACCATGCTTTGGCTTGACATAAGGCAGTCCATGTCCCTTGGTGTCAGGGCCAAAAACTTGACCATTTTTATTCACCAGAAGGGACATGGCCTGAGGTGTCTACTGTGCTACAACCCAGCCACTAACGTAGAGCATTTCAACAAGCTTGCTGAAAAATCCTTCTCGAGAGGACAATAAACATACTTCAAGGATGGACTAACTTCATCATCTGCACCTGGAGACCCACAGATTGGCTTCATTCACTGGAGCTCCAAGTATCTAGAGTTCACTGACTACAAACATGATGAAAATAGGAAAATTCAGTAACCTCAAATCCTTTGTTTCTGATATTATACTTAGATGCTAAACAGCCTCTCACAAGCTTGACAGCTATTCAAGGGATTGAATTAAAAAGAAAATAACAAAAACTTTTAAATATATTTTGTCTACCAAAACTCTTCCTTCTTCGACTTTATTTTCTTAACATTTTGCAA
Organism: Rhynchotus rufescens; assembly: GCA_032273925.1. Lineage (NCBI taxonomy): Eukaryota > Metazoa > Chordata > Aves > Tinamiformes > Tinamidae > Rhynchotus > Rhynchotus rufescens. The sequence continues at coordinate 2,041 of JAVCKT010017301.1, forward strand.
TTCCTTTAACACAGATTTCTTTGTAAGGACAAATAACCAAAATAAATATGATTTCAACTGATGTTGTTTTGAAAACATTAAACGGAATCCCACTGGGAAATTAAATGGAAATGTCATTTCTAATAAAGGAAGAGAATGATTCATAGTCTAACATCTTAAAGTATGTTACCTACATAATTAGAGGAGCTTGGTTTTCAAAAGGACCAGCCTCCTACACCTTCCAATAAAATCAACACCTGAATATAGATACAGAAATCCAGTTTCAAACATAGGAGTGAAAAATTGGCTGCGCTGCAGAAAAGTGAATCTGGGAAACATTGAAAGAAGGTTCTTCCTACCTAAGGCATTGAGCTAACTCAGCTCAGGCTGCTTCACAAATGTCTTTTCAGAATAACTGCTATCAGCAATGGAAAAATTATAACAATTTCAAAATATTTGATCTACACAAAATAGCTGCAATCATCCTTTCAGCAGCTTAAACATAAACTGTCCATTTAAAAATACTATGACTCATGAGTCTGCAAGAGTTAACACCACCCAGAAAATCTTCTTGGAAATGGTTCATTTTTACCTATGAGAGCAAAATGAACCTACCAAGACCTCATGCCAAGACCTACCAAGAACCATTTAAAGGAAAGCATAGGTAGCCTAGTCATCAATATTAGAGTCATTCCATCACTGCTCTGGGCTACTGGACTTCTTTGGCCAAAGACATTGGTCACATTGGTCTAGGTGCTCCCAAGCGATGCCCCCGAGGTGGAAGCCACAGGCCATCATTAGGTCATCTCCTGCAGAGCCATAAACAGCATTACTTTAGATGCATCATTAGCTCAGCAGCTATGGCAAGTTTGTGATCCTCATCTGGACACTCTCGGGAATGAAGGAATAAAAATCTTTTATGTCATTTAGTTGCTCAGTGAAGATGCAGAGACTCAATTTCTAGAAGGCAGCAAGTGCCTTTTCTCCATGGTCTCTGCATGCCCATTAGCACAAGGACCTTCTCCATGTAGGTTAAATTTCTGAATTTGCTCTTCACGCACTCAGCAAATCTTAATATCTCCACAGGTTCCCTTCAGGGTGCAGCAAACTTAACACTATGCTGATTAAATAGGTGAGGACATCACAGAAGCACAGAATGGTTAAGGTTGGACACGGATGCCAAGGACTGTTCTCTACCACATTCACTGGAGCATTTGATGCCTGATGGCAGAAAGGAGATTCGAAAGTCTGTATCAAGCAAGAAACGGAGTGTTTATATCCATAAATCTCCAAAAGAAGGGGAGGGCAAGAGGAAAATTAACTCAGATTTTGAAACTAATAGACTTTAGTTTTAAAGTATGTAGACTTCGGTCTACAGACTTTAGTTACAAGAAAGGGGAGAACAGTTCTGTGGCCAATAAACATACTTTATCACCTCCATTATAATTAGCATTAAAAATGAAGCAAGTAAAACTAGAAAAGTGAAGAGATTAGATAAAATAGAAATTTTAATAGGAAATCTTATCACTAGCGAGATGTAATTTTGTGCAGGGCTGATTTTGTTCTACTTGATGAATAAGGAAATAGCAAACACAAGTCATTTAAAATATTTAGACCCAAATCCACGGCTACATATCACATACTGCTGGCAGCAACTGCATTGCTGTTGTTGCTGACGTTGCATTATGGATCCTGTGGATCCATATGGGAGTAAGGACTTTATTTTGAAGTCCAGAGGCACATTTTAAAGCCAACAATAGCATTAGCTACCTACATCTATACACTCCTCATACAGAAAAGTGATTGGTACAGGAAAAAAAAGCAACTTTGAGGCTACAGGAGAAACTCCAGCACGTGGTAGAAGCAATGGGAAGGAATTGGGGAACTAGAGGATAGGCTAGAGGACAGGCAGATAAGGACATCTCAAATGATTATTTCTGTCTTTCACTGATTAAATTATAGTTATTTACAATAAAATATTTGCAGTCTTTGTCAATCATAAACCAAAATTCAACCTTGTGTACCAGCTAGGTCGAGTAGCAGAACGCCAGGAAAATACACCAGCAAAAACTTCTTCCTGCAAGCTCTGTTATAGCTGATGATAATGGGGGAAAAAATAGAAATATTTTAATTATTTCAGAGCAATATATGAGCATTGATGGCATTGCCTATTGGGCAAGATGATCTCCAAATGTCCCCTCCAACCTCAACCATTTTGTGATCCTCTAAAGGCAGAAGATCAAAAGAGCCAAGTTCAGCTCTTCCAGCATTTCTCTACCTTTAGAAAGTTCTCCCTAATTTCTATCCTGAAACTCTTTTTCAGTGCTTAAGGTCACTGTGCCTTGCTCACCACAGCCATGGAGAGCAGGGAGAACAGGTTGTTGCGTCCGATTTACCTTTTACACAGCTTTTTGCAGGAGCCTTTTACATGTCTGAAGACTGATACCATGTCCTCCTTCAGGCTTCTCTTCCTGAGGCCAAATGACTCAAATTTGCATCTCACTGATGGAGTTTTCTAGACCTCCGACCTCTATCACTGCTCTCCTCTCAACTCTTCCCAGCTGGACCCAATTTTTTCCAGAAATGCACTGCCAACATCTTAAAATCTGTGTTTTTCCAAGCTGTTCCCTATGGCTGGTATGACCAAGCAAATGCAGAGCCCAATTTGGGCCCTATTTACTCATACAGACCCTCTTCCAGGAAGCCAAAGACAAACTTAACACCTAGATATAATTATGTGTCTGCCAATCATTAACCATATAAAATATAGTATTATTGCCTGCCTCTTGCTCACTGGCCATGAAAGAAAAGGAGTAAGCTCTGCATTCCTGTGCTGTTTTATTATATTGATCCCAGCTCAATCCTCTCCTGAAAGACTAGAGAGGCTCTTCCATGTTAAAATGTCCCTGAATAACAAACAAGACCACATGGGAAAACCAGCGCGGGAGGTTGTTAATTAACTGTCCATAAAAATATCCTCCCTTTTCATCCTGATGCAAACTGCATCGCTCTTAAAATTATTTCCTAAAAAGTCATAAAGGTTGGAGAGAAGCGGCGAGGTAGTTGTGCATTTACATTAACATAACTGCATCAAATATTCATTACGGCAGAGCACTCGTTATGTCAGTATCTGAATTAAATAACAAGAAAAATGTTTCCCAACTAGAGCAGTAAGTACCGCAATAGCCTCCTGTAAATTGGAAGAAGAGACGGTGGTGCAGGGATTATATTGTCTCTTCTGCTTCAACTTGCTCATTCAGGACAATATATCAGCTTTTAACTTTTCCCTTTCGGGTGAATCTCCCCCAAAAACGTGTTATAGCAGCTTAGAGGGAATTATACATGAAAAGCATGGATCCATCTGTAAGGGAAAACATTACACTGGCACAACATATCCTTACTGCAAAAATTCACCAATGCTGTGAGTTCATACGTCTAATCATAGTTTTAGAAGTTATTAAAAAATACATTACATAAATACATAATAAGTGACTACATTGCACACAACAGAAAACAAGAACCATGAGCTTAAAAGCATAAGAAGAGGACACCAAAAGTACCTCAGATGCATCACAAATGGAGAGTAGTTGTGAAGATAGACAACTTGCAGGATGGGGCTGCTCCTGGCAGGCTGCTGGCATGGTTTTGAGAACCAAGGATGAAGTGGCTGTTCCAGTCTCCACCACAACCGCATTTATCACAGCTGGCATCACCAGGAATACTCCCTGGAGAGACTCCTAAAACATCCTCCTTATATTTCTTCAGGATCCCCGTTACAGGAACAGTTGTCCTCTCCAACTTGGCAAGTCCAGCCTTTGCAAACTCTCTGATAGTTTGCAAACCAATACTCAAAGGAGACAAAAAGAACCAGGAGAAGACACTTTTGAAGACTTTTAGGCTCTATCACACACACAAACACACTAAATACAACACGCAAGGAATAATTCTGTGGCCTTGCTGAGTGTCAGTGTGAGTTAGGGTGCTATTTTCTGGTGGATCCCATAAGTGCTTGGTGATAGAGAGGAAACTTCTCTCCACAAATGAGCTTAGGAAATTGCCTCTTATGTCTTTATTGTCTCAGAGTCCAAGATTTAAGTTGTCATGAACAGCAGGTCCAGAATTTTATTGAGAGCAGAAGTGGATTCCTTAGTTTGGGAGAATTTGGAGAGTAATTTTCAAGCCACTATTAATTCTATTCACACTTTCAGATGCCTGGCTCTTGATGAGGTTGCTTATGATCTTGGCAACCTCTCAGAATCCCTCTTCTTGCTAAAATGAAATATTTTGTGCCTGGGTACCAAGTATTTGCTGTAAACTCCCACCAAAGTGTTGACAAAAAGGATATCTTCAGTTCAAAAGAAGATGCAAAACTTATAAGATGCAATGTCCAACTGAAGGGCTTAAACCTTCCAGTGTCCCTAGAAGGCAAGAGATGGATCCAGAACTTACCCTTCCCAAATTCAGAGGGGACTCCTCAAGGAGATATTTATCACAGAAAATCTGAATCTGACATTCAAAAACAGTTGATTTGGAGATTTGGAGAGGGTGATTTTTGTTGGCTTGGTCATCAGCAGGGGAACAAGACACAGGCGGAATCATTTCACCTTTTAGCTCTCAAATAGCATCACAAGGCAGCACGGGCAGCAAGTATTGCCTCAAAGGACACTGCTAGTCAGAAGACACCCAACTAACAAGCTGAGTAGAATCAACAGGATTCAAAAGGATCGAAAGAATCAACAGTAGAACCAGCAGAAACAAAAATAAAGCATCTCCAGAAACTGAGTGTAGTCTCACATACTGCCCACACATCTTCCTCCAGCACTCTGTCTTTTCTGACACTTCTATTCCAGCCAATATTTATTTCTTAGAATAAAAGATTTGCTAAGAACCAAGACGACAATAGAAAGCAGCTCAGAAAACTCATTTTAGTTATTGTCATATAATATGAGAAATCATTGGGGAATAATATTAGGTGTCGCTTATCATTTTTTCATTTTCAGTCATTTGAAATTACATATATTTTCACATCCACAACTCTTTTCATTGCATGCTTATGACATCCAATTTAATCTGAAAAAAAAATGCCTAGAAAAACAGTTTTTGTGCAGGACAGTACAGTCCACATATAGAAGCAATAAACAAGCAAATAATCCAGGGCATTGCTCCCTCTGTTCCACTTCCCAAACTGTAGATACTTAACACTATGTAGACAGCAGAATGGAAGGTACCTAATGTAAATAAAAGTCTTAAAATAACAATTCCTAGTAAAGGAGCTGTCCTCTTTCCATGCTACTTCTTTACAAATGGGTTTCTACCTAAAACAAGCCTGTGAGGTGTCAGCACACTTCTTGGAGAAGATTTCTATATCAGGGGATGCTGGCTAATCAAGGGCAAAACTGTCAGTCCTATAGTGTTAAACTCCAAGAATTTCTATCACTATTTTACAATAAGTTATATTTTTCTGAATAGATAACTCTTTGGGAGCAATCAGAGTGACTTCCTTCCACCTGAGTTATTCATATGCTTCTCCTGAAGATGTACACCAGGAATTAAATACTTGATAGAAAAAGAATCTCTACAAAATGTCTTAAGTCTTAATCTGTGAAACAATGAAGAGGCAACTGCAAATGCCTAATACCATTCCAGGTGCCCCAAGGAATTTCATCTGGCTCAGCTGTAACTCCAAAAGAGCCCAGGTCTTCTATATGACCTACATCGTACCTACCAGCTCCATGAAGGCATCTCAAGGGAGCCTTGAATATCTAAAATGGCAGTAGATATTGGCATTAAGACTTAGAATCCCCAGATTTTATTGGGATATATATGCTATTTTCCTGAAAGTTCTGATATCCGCTTATAACGGGAGGGTATCAATATGAACTTCTGATGAGTTGCTGGTTTACGGCTCATGAAAAGGAAATTTGCAGAGTCTCTTTTAAAAATGTTCCATTTCTCTTTATAGATGTAGTCTCCTTATGGTCTGCAACATCATATCTTACCTTGCTAATAAAGGTTGTATTGGAGCCAGGTGAGGAATAGTCAGTAATGAAGGTGGATAGTAGAATGGTGGAAAGGGCATAGGGATCAACTCAAAGGTAGACTGGAGGTCAATAAAGGTTGGCTTAAGACTTGAACAGTTCTTTCAACCTCTACAAGGGCCTTACACATAGGACGGCATGAACAACCAAACACGAACAAAAGGATGAAGAAGAAAATCGAGACCCTGAATTTCAAGGGAGGGAGTTTTCTAGATTCTTCTCAAAAGGAGTCAATATTCCTTTGAAGCTCTTCTGGATCTGAGCTTATGTGCTGATATCATCAAATAGCATAAAGATAATGGGACAGAGTAGAAGTAGCCTTGTGTGTAGACTGTCCCCTCATACAGCCAAGAAAATTCTATGATACATAAGGTTTTCAATTAGAGAGAAATTTAAATTAATCCATTCCAATGTATCTAGCAATGCACAAAACAAGTGTTCAAGGCTACCTTTTATATTCACAGAAAAAAATGACAAGGAGGGAATTGTATTTTCCTTCTTCTCTTGCAGGTTTCTCTCAATTTAAGCAGAAACAAAAACTTGTGATGTTGAGACTGCAAATACTGACGCTTTATGATATGTTTACGGTCAACAGAAATGGCAATACTCTCACTGTAAGACAGATGTTGAGATTCACAATTCCTGCTTCACTGCTTGGGTTATTAAGTTTTAGCATGAGCTGCCAATATTTTCTTCAGGATTCCTGTAGATGTAACTGATAGCAGCTGCAAATGAAGGACCTGCACAGTGTAAAAGACAGCTGACTAAAAAAAAAAAAAAGAAAAAAGAAAAATCTGATTTCAGACGCGTGACAGATCACAGAGCTGAGAATGGATTGGCAGAGTGTGTCTTGGGACCAATATCTGAGGATCACAACACACAGGAGGGTTTCCATGTCCCTGAACAACTTGTTATATATCAATCTATTGACAAAGAAAAGTCAATTCATCTCCAAATGTCACTCCTGTTCTCTTCTACTGAACGGGCTTTGTCCTGGCATAGGAGGTGGAAAATACAGGAGTCACTCTGGTATAAACCACTAGGGAAGATGCAGGCTTCTTTATGTCTTCTCAAGGCTTAAAGCCAAAAAGGACCCAGGAAAGGCTAAGTTAACCTGCTGTATACTAAGGAAAAAAATAATAATAATTAGAAAAAAAAAGTTAGCTAAAATAAATTGCAGATAAAAGAAATTACAGAATTTGCAGAAATCAAGGCAAGTTCTGCTTGGTATTGCCAAATGTACAAGAAAATGAGATGATTAACAAGGATAAAGAAGGGACAATAATGGGAATTTCTTGCATATTTATTCCCTTGCAATGAAAATAGCATTCAACTGAGGTCACTGGGTCAGTCCCAGCATCTCCATGACATACAAGAGAAAATGCATAGCAGACCATTTATTTTCTCTGATTTTTCTTGCTGCAATAATTGGCATATTATTGAACATAAAAGGAACCAATACTCAACACAAGGTGGAGACTCCTGAAGCTCTCAGCTGCATTAACAGGGATGCTCCCTCTTTGTCAGAGAAGACACGAACATTTTACATTTCCACAGCATCAGCAAAATATGGAAAAATGACTACAGCCACATAGAGGAATGTAGACATATGATGAGGATAATTTCAATATGGGAAAGCAACTGGGAAACCATGGATGTGCATCATGATCAAGACAACCATCTACCATTTCTACAATCTCTACAGTAATTTCCACCAGATTGTCAGAATCAACCAAGCCCTAAACAAATGCAGGTTATTCACATATCTATACTAAAAATGAACACAACAGACCATACAAACCATCTTAAGACAACTTTACAATATTAAGAATTAATACTTGTATTTTCTGTGCTCCATAGACCAAACTCCTTAACATCATTCCATAAAGTTTACTGGCAGTTCAAAGCTTTTCGTAAGGGTAGGGATGTATAGATTGTATCAGAAAAGTATCATATTTTGCTCAAAATTCCTGTGGCACAGATAAAGGCTAATAAATGAGTGAAAGACAACCAACCTTGGTATAGCTAGGCCAACATACAACATTGGGAGTCTAACCCAGCATGTATACAGGTAGCCTTATTTAAAAAAATAATAATTTTAATTAAAAATTTTAGCTAAAACCCCATGCCAAATTTGTACATGCTGTATGTTAATATTTGCATTATTCTCTCACAATCCTATTTAGGAAATTGTTCATCTCTTCCTTGTCCTATACGTGTTGGTGTATAGCACGCGCTCATTCAACATACCACTGTTAAATATGTTAAAAATGGCTTATGGCTTTTGTAAACATAAAAGGCACAAGCTGAGCCACCATAGTCCTATTTTGATCTCATTCTACCTAGATACGAGTAAACACAGAGGGAAAAACTTCATTTATATATTATTAGTACGTACACATGAGATGAGACACAGGCCCTTTGCAGTATCAAACACAACGCTGCTATGTGAAATAATGTCTCTTTAATTTAATAAGAAAAATTAAGTTAAATCCTAAACCCTAATCCTTACCTCCACAATGAAGAATGCTACTTTAAGGAATTGGACAATTTAATTCACAATATTTATTAATTAATCAATAAAAAATAAACAGAAATGGCTCACTTAAGCTCAAGTTATTTAAATTATCCAGCCAATGATTGGGAATCATAAATGAACAACGATATCAAATAATCTGATTAAAGTACCCAGAAAACTCGGACTGATCCTAAGTAAAATATCTGACCGTAATAAACCATGTCAAATTACACTAAGAAATTAAATTTTCACACAGCCCAATCAACATTCTGAAACCAAGAATTTAAATTATGCTGTTCAAGTTTTGATTTCAGTTTGTCCAGCTAGGGTATTTTCCAAATATAAGCACTTAAAATGAACCTTTAAAAGGGAAGGTTTTAAGAAAAAAATACTTTATTATGTAGGTCAAGGGAAATCTGCAGTGGTCTATAGCTCCTTTAGGAAGCCAGAATCTATTGACTAGAAATTTTGAACATAGAGAGTAAATTCAAAACTATAGTACTGTTTCCAAAATAACTTGAGCATCAATATATATTCAGACCATTGGAAAAAATATTGCTGTTTACGAGTGCATTGCAAGGACCCACATGTTGATCATGTTTAAAAACCTGAGAAATCATTTATGAATGAGCACTAAGGAGAGCAATATGATTATTCATCTAATATTCAGAGCTTGTTTTCACTTAAAAACACGATTAATGTTTTGCGTTCCATCCTAACTTTTAATAGGGATGTCCACTGAAAGTTTGTTTTAAAGATTAGTGAATAAACTAGAAAGCCTGTGCCTTGAGACCGCACACGATTTCTAAGATATAAAAGAAGAAACCCACTGCAAAACTTGGGCACAGACCAACTTCCTACCCTGGTGTGCTTGTAAAGTTAAGCTCAAGCACAGCTCCCCGTTTCCCCAACCCCGTCCCATGTAAATGCCTGTGCAGGAATGAACCACAGAGTGGATAACTACACAGAAAGCAAAACTGGACGCACCCAGCTCCTTTCCCCCCCACCAAAAGTACCTCTTTCAACACGTTATCTGTTGAATACAACATTTCCTAACAGTTTAAAAAGACAGCACTGTTATTCTCAAAAGCCAAGCAGAGCATGCAACAGAGACATCTTTAAAAATCATTAATAAAATCCCGTAAAACGAATTCAGTAAATCCAAAGGCAATCACAAAAGCATCTTACCCACCATTTACCTTTCGTACCTGCCAAGAGGTTCCCTGATACTGCTCAAATATTCACCTTGCTATGAAGCCAATGGAATATTTAGCAATCCAAGTTCTTGCAGCATATTAAAAAGGCCACTTATTTCTAGCAATCTGGTATTCACAATCCTGTGATGGGCACTGAAAACAAAAACACATTGCTGCTAAAATGCTTTATTAGTGTTTTGTTCCTTGCTTTCCTTCAGCACATGAGAAGTAGGGAAATGTGCTTGTGCAGCAGGGCAGAAATTGCAGAAATCTTTCAAGCTGAAAAATCTACTCTTTAAAGAGAGTATAATACTTACTCTCAGCGAAGGCGAGCCATTAAAATCTATGTATTTTAGTGACTCTCTGAAATAATAACGCTGGTTGCCAAAGCAGAGGTAGCATAATCCAACCGCATCCAGGCCTAATAGGCAGTATCCTAGTCTTTGCTCCTATGAAATCCGAAATAAGGTACCTGTCTCACTGAAAATCCTGGCACTCTTGGAGAAAGCAAACAGTGGATCTTTAGGTCTTGAATTTTATTGAAATCCCAAGATATCCACACTTCAGTCGTCACAGATTTTTTTTTAATCCACGCATGAGAAAGGAGCAGGTTTTTTCACAATTTTCAGCAAACAGGTCACTGCAACTACAAACTGAAGTTGCTGTATCCAGTGTCATCAGTTCGAGTCCAGCTCTGTCGTCTTCAAACATTCTCTACTTGGCAAAAGTCACTATTCCTCCTTCTCTGGGTTCCTTTAGGAGAAACTTCAGCAGTTTCACAGTTCTCTAGTAAGATACAGTGCAAGAAATGTTTTGAAGCAGCAGCAAAACATCCATATTCTCATTTCTTATTTTGCCATCCAGGCATAGGCTCTGGTGTCTTCAGCTTGTCCTGGTCTTCAGTGCAGCCACTAAGAGCTTGGAGATGGAGTTAGGACAGCGAGAAGCAGCAAAAAGAAATATTGTCGCTTTAAGAACACACTTACTTTTGTGTTAAGATGTCACAACTTTCTCTCTACTCCTACTTCGTTGCTGGGTCAGATGAAAATCTGTAAGGAGGCTCCATCAAAAGTTAAATATCTGTCGCTTATATGAGAGAAGGGCTGAAATCCTCATTCTGAACATATTCCGAAGGAGGTCAGGTTTGGTTTTAAAGCAGATTCATGCCGATGAAAAGTTTTTTTGTTGTTGAAAACAAAAAATCAAATTCTCCCTTTAACTTAGCTATTCCCTCGGTAATCTTCCAAGTTTCTCGTCTCCCTCACACATTTTAATCACACACATGATAAAAAAAAAAAAAAAAATCAACTATCGCATTTCCCACATGCCTAAACTGTTATTGCGGAGGCTTCATTAAAGAAGCCTTTTATTTCGCTTATCACTGGCCCGACTGCACACCAGTTCCCGCAGCACCGCTTTCAAGCAGCCCCCAAGACTTGAAAAGCTCTCCAAGTTTGAAACCCCCCCAAAACAGAAAAAAAAAAAAGTTCGGAGTTTTTCGGTACCCCAGGACGGTTTTCTTTCCCGAAGCTCAAGCCGAGAGAGCAGACAAAAGAAGCTGATTTGACTGAGCTGTGCCAAGTCTTGCCTTTTTTTTCCTTGCCTCCGCTCCGGCGCTCGCTCCCGCTCGCTCGCTCCCAGCATGGCAACCTTCCCGCGCAGTCTTGGCCGCGCTCCAGCCCGTGCCAGGCTGTCGGAGTTCTTGTTTCCAAAAGATGCTCTCTGCGAAGCAATTAATATATTTAAAAACAGGAAGCTGTGGGTCAGCAACCAAATCTTGGCACCAACAGGCGCGGCGGCTGCCAAAGCGGCTTATGGATTTCATGGTTTCCTACCTTTTACCAGGGATATAACATTATTTTGAGGGGTTTTTTTGCTCGCTGTTTGTGGAGCACTGGAAGCCATTCGCTGCTCGCAGCGGTAAGAAATGTGCTCGCTAAAAATGTCTGCGTGCAGCACGGGAACAACCTGCAGTAAATCAAGAAGCTTTTGAAGGAGGGCGTACGGATGATTTTAATAAGCACCGAATACTCCTTAAAATAATATGAGGTTTTCCTTCTCTTAAGAGGCAGGGGAAGGCTCTGGGAGTGGGAGATGGACAGACTGGAATCGAGATCATAGCCCAAAGTGTTGTACATTTTAACTTAACTCCAGGCTGCAAAGTGCTTATCAAGTGGTCCTTATCGAGGGCACCGCTATTAAGAAACAGTTTAAGATCAAGACTAAATCCAAATCCCACTAGCTAATTCCCCCCAAAATGCTTAGCAAACTCAACACATCTGTGGAAGCCGGTGATGTCAGCTGCTAATTCAAAAACCAAGTTCTTGCTGTAGCATTTGGGGGGAGAAACTGCTCAGCATTAACAGTTAATTTAGTGGAAAATTTCTTGATGCGTTGCAAGACTTAACATCTTAAGCTTGGAGCTTCCTTCAGGACATGCTAAATCACGGGAATTCATATGCGTAGAATTATGGGAAAAGCCCCTTTCTTTTCTCTGTAAGTTATTTGCCATGGCAAAATGCCAACTTTTTTTAACAACATGCACTTACGTTAATGAGCACCATCAATTACGCAGAAAATATACTGCCCTAAATGTACAAACTTAATAAGTTTACAGATGCTACTTATTTTTTTAATCATTAAGAGGTTCAATATAGATTCCCAGATGTTTTGAGCCTCTGTTATGTGGGACTTAGTCGCGCAATATTCCCCCAAGGATAATGTTCACGTGGCTTAAAAAGGAGGAATAATGTTCTCCCTGAACGCTAACAAGGCAGCACGCTTTGTTCCTGAGGTTAACGAAGTCCAGTGTCTTAAATCTTACTTAAAAGATCTGCATTTGTCTTAGGAGAGAGGATTAATGGCTGACCAGGCAGCTGCATGGGACTAGGCAGCGACACTGCAAGTCATTTGGCTTTTATTTGACATATTTGCCGTATCTTTGCATACGGTTTATGCCCATGTTAAAACAAATAAGATAGTTCTGTTGCTCAATATCTCTTAATTTATCAGTAATTTTTAATTGTTTCCCTTTCTCAAGGCTCCACTGACTGCATGTCCATACAGCCATGAATATAAGAGGCGCTCACAAAATGAGATCATGTTTAGCTACCTATATAGGCAGTTATCTAAATTTAAAGCCTAAATCCAGTGCTAAATCCTACACTTTTTAATCGAGAGAACTGAAGACTGACAAGAGAATTGCCAGCAGCCTTCGAATACCTAAAAATAAGGTGCTAAAAGGGAGAATAGAAACTGCTTTGCATACCTACGGTGAACGGAACACACAGCCACACAAGTGAAACCAAAGCAGCGTTTCATTTATGAAAAATAATATCAAAAAAATTCTAAAGGTGGGAACTGTTACCTACTGTGATAGAAAACTACCAGCTTATAGAAACTTTTAAAAGTTTCTATAAAAATCTGCTGGAGTTAGGATTAATTGATCCTACCCAGGCAGATGGATGAGCAAGATGTCCATCCAAGATGCCCACCCAATGGCTGTAGGTAATAACCTAACATCATAATGATAGATCTGGCTGAAAAAAGGTACATCTGTGTATAATTCTTCTGTTTTCCCTTTGTGTGTTGGCCAGAAAACTCTAAGATGGCAATTCCCCTTCATGAAAAGGCCGTCAGGCATCAACACGGGAACAAAAAGATCCCATATAAATTACTACCAGTTGGGTAATTTGTGAAAAGTTACGCTCGTGCAAGAGCTGCCTTTAGAAACTCATTTTTAAGTAGCATTTTCCCCAAAACTATATATATTAAAAACATTGCATGCCTCAAAATATGCAATTCCTATAGAGATGAACAATTCCTTCAGTATTCCTACTGAAAGTAAGCAGGAAAAGCAGATATATTCCCAGCAGCCCAACGCTTTGCTGAACGAGAGCCTTTCCAGGATCACCAACAGCCTTATATTTTATCTCAATATATGCTCTTCCATAGATAATGGACCTAATTTGCACAAATGACTCCCCTCTTCCTGTCTTGAAGCAATTTCTCCAAACCTGTGGTTTACTGTAACTGTCTTAATTCCCTCTCACTTCTCTTAAATACTCAGCAATTGCAGCCCTGCTCTCCTCCCTTGCAAGCACTGCCCAGTGTGATGTCCTGTATCCTCCTCCTTCCACAAAAAAAAATTCCCTCCCGGGTGCAAGTTTCCAGAGCAGATCAATCTAACATTTCACTTAGTCCCACATCCTCCTGACAGGGAGGAAACCCAAAACTCCCTCCACACCTTGGGCTTTCGTGACCTCCTTTTAGGCTCCTCTGTTTTGCATCTTATTCCCTCACCAGCTTCTCCAGTTTGGACTCCAAAACTTTTCCCTTAAATAGTCTCAAATCTCCAGCCATCTTCCTGAGAGTTCCCTTTTGATGTTATTTGCTTCAAAGGCACAACACTGAATTTGCCTTTTTTCCCCCAATTCTTCCTACCTATCTCTATTCCAAGCTTGACTCCTTTCCATACTGTCAGACTTACCATTACAGAACAACACACAGCTCCGTCCTTCGACAGCAGGTACATCCAGATGGCCACTAAAAATCCACAAATTTATTCTTGCATAATATTTTAGCAACCAAATACATCTTTTCTTCTACAAATTGCAATGGAAAAAAGTACATGTACATATTTATCTCTGGCAGGGTCATAAGTAGTCTATTACAAATTTTTTTTCTGTCTTTCATATATTTCATCCAGTCCTCCAACAATTTGTTCATTCAAAATTCTCCCTCTAAAAGCATCCTGATATCTTCCCATTCTGCTCTGTCTTGAAACCCCTTTATTTATATATTTTTCCATCTCTTATCGCTCACCAAAACAGCATGCCGATAAACAAGAAGCCACAGACTAGAAAGGAACAGTCTCCCACCTCGCAAATGGAAAAATGATGCACAGAAACAGCAGTCAATTTGCTTGAGCTGTAGCAACTTTTAATGCAGAACTCAAAAATAAGACTCAAAATAACTCAAAAATCTGCCTTCTTTAAACGTTCAACTGCAGTCACTTCGCTTTGCTTGCGGTGAAGGTTTAATGGGGCAAATTTCCTTTTCCTGTTTGCCTTCCTTGACAGGCCTCCTAAGCGTTAAGAATCAATGAAAAGCACCTAATACTTCATTCCAGACTTTGGATTATTGGAATACTCCTCCTTCGTGCTATGTGCATGATATTTCCCAGAATGTTTTATTCTTAAGAGCTTATCACAATCCAAGTGGTGCCTGTTTGTCGGGGCAGGGGTGCCCCGATCAGCCCTTTACCTGCCACTCTGCTCTTAACCAGTTCTCAGCATTCACAGCAGATGTCTATGAAATCAGCTCCTGTGAGAGCTCCACACAGTGTTTTTAAGAGCCCACTTTTGGAGCCAGATGTTTTATTGATTTATTGTAAATGGGTGCAAGCACATGATGTGACAGGAAAAAGCTCTTTTTACCTGGTCCATTCTTCCTGGGAGATGATAACAACGAATTACTTAATGAATCTCCTGTTTTCTGCTTTTTATTTATTATTAAACACCCAAATGCTGGGGAAGCTGTAAGAATCCATAAATAAGTGAATAACTGAGAGACCAATACAAGCAGATAAGGAAGACCATTGAAAAGAAGGAATATTTATAATGCAGAGAAGGCAAGATAGCAACAGCTGAAGGGGAGATATGAGCACATTCAAACACAAAAATGGAAAAAAAAATTAAAAGGAAACCAAAAGAAAGGCCCGCAGACACGTGAGCAATCTGAAGTAGATCAACATGGACCTCTGATGTCCACATAAGC
Source organism: Rhynchotus rufescens (assembly GCA_032273925.1). Classification (NCBI taxonomy): domain Eukaryota; kingdom Metazoa; phylum Chordata; class Aves; order Tinamiformes; family Tinamidae; genus Rhynchotus; species Rhynchotus rufescens. Next base: position 17,550 of record JAVCKT010017301.1, read on the forward strand.
TTCTCAAGAGCTCCAGGTGACCGGTCAACAGGTTGATGATGTTTTACTGGAGGGACTACCAACGATGTAGCTGCAGATGGACCCAGTTCCCTTTGCTGGAGCACAGATGATCTTTGCCTTGGCCTTGACGACAAGGATTTATCATTTAGGCAAGGTAGGGTAGACCTGGTGGTGGCCTTTGTGTGACAGGTGGGAATATACTCCAACATCTCCTCACTTTCCAGCACGCACCCCAGTTTGAAACTGCAAAACACACAGGTCAGTCTCCCACGTTCACCAAATCTCTTCTTCTTGAGGACCTGCTTTTTTTTTTCTGAGCGCATCAAATAGATTTTGCATTTCTAGGTTAAAATGGTTTCGCCTTCTCTTTGCCTGGTGCCACTCCGAGCGCTTTGGATACATGCATTATATATGTAAGTGCTGCATGGAAATTTAAAACCCATTTGTACCTATAACAGCTTATAATTTCCTTTCCAATCTCAGGAGAAAAACAGATACTTACAAAAATCAAAATGTTAGTAGCTCAGCTTCACAGACATTTGTGCCTGTCATTTAGGAAAACTATTACAGTACGCGGCATGAAAGAGCACTTTAGATACCAGCAGTTATTTATAATGGAAGCTACTTATAGTTAACCTGGATATATTGAAAACAGGCTTGTAATGAAGCGGATAGGTAGTGATTATGAATAAGGATGCTCTGAAAAATCAAATTACTACAACAGGGAATTTATCTAAAATATGGCCAGGTAGCCCTCTCTTACTTGTCAACCCATGGAATAAGAACATGCTCTTTGCTTTGCATTAAGCAAGGGCTTTGTAGCAAAATTTAGGTAGCAGTTGATTTATCTTGTGTTCAAGCTTTCTTAAACAATTAGGCTGTTCCAAATTCAACGTTTTCAATAGTTCTACATAGATTAGTATCTCAGAATTCCTCATCTGCATTCAGTCACCAGCCCGGAGAGAGTCATTTTTTATTTGTAATTCATATTTTCCACTTTTAAATTTGCATTACATTTAATAAAACTAGAATGATTTTTACAGCAGCATTACCTACTTTTGTCTGCGCACATATAACCACACATGTTAAGATACATATTTGATGATCTCTTTTTTCCTCTCTCATTCCAAAACCTGGCTTTTAATTGTGCTAAATTAAATTAAATAGTTAGTAGGTCTTAATTGATGTGTGAAATGCTGAACACAAGGATGACTCCGTAATGAGGACTTCAGTCATTTAAAAAGAAATTCAGCCATTTAAACGCTAGAGAGCAATTCAGAGCATCAGCATTTCTGCTCACCAAATATTTAGCACAGCCTAAGTCATGTCGATGGCTGCTTCTTGACCACAGGTCCTTTGCCATGAACCTGAAGCAAGAGGCCAAGAGGCCACCCATAACTACGTTCTTCTACTCTAGAAAGGGTGGCTGCATCAAACTGTCTATTGGAAATAGCCCCGGGCTCGTGCACTCCTCAACCACGTCCAACACTGGAGGAGAACTTGAGTTGGCCTTGGTGGACTAAGGACTCCAACTCTTTAACAGTAGAGATGACATGAGCCATCCACATCTACAGAACATAGATATATATGGCTATAGGTACAAAACCAGCCTGTAATGCCCGTGCTGGGTACCTAACATTCAAGTCTGAAGATGGCTTTACTTTTTTCTCCGGCAAAAGAGAATCTCCAGGTACTTTGAGAAGCAATTTGATAGCACAGAATTGCACAAGGAACAAAATTAAATCGAAGAAATTCAGACAACCTGATAAGAAAACATCTGTATTAACCCACTCAACAGCAAGAACCAAGGTATGAAGCAGTACCCCAAATCCATCCACTGCCCAACGCGAAAAGTGTCAAAAGACACTTTTCCAAAGCAGAAATGCTTAACTTCGGAAGAAGGGAAAGTGAGAAATAGAATGTTCAGTTAATTCTACTAAACAGGTACAGAAGTTGTAGTTATACTCCAGGGCAATTCTATCCAAACTGCTGAATTTTTGCAGGTATTGAAGGAGAAATAGGAAAAAGAAAAAAAGGTATTTTCTGAAGTTTCAGGAGTATTAGGCTGAGCAGTCAAGCTTTTCAGCTCATGATGTAACTAGAATTAAAAATAATCAAGGTCTCCAATGGGGGATGGGCATTAAGCATTTATAAATGGAACTTTCTTCAGTCTTCTGTCCTCAATCTCTTTTTTTATCAACTTTTTTGAAGCTACTTAAGGTCATTTCTGCATACATCATTGGGAATAATCAACAGACTGATTATAATTGCTAGAAAGAAAAAAAAGTGTGCGGATGAAACACAATTACACCTCATTTAATTGTTCTAATCGTTTAATAGCTCAATTTCCATTTTGGAAGCTGCCTGGGTGATGCTGCTGGATGCATAAATAAAGCCAGCTAGCTCTCAATTGTGAAAAAAATGAATATTTTACTCCTAGGTAAACATACATTTTTATGTGAAAGAACAATAAATAATGTCTGCCCACATTTAAACTTTTTTTCTTGTTTTTTTCTAACTTCCTTTCATTGTATTTTACCTGACTCCTCATAGCTCTGTAGCAGAAGATGCAGCTAAAATAAAGTACTGCTAATGCATACAGGATAATTTATTAAAAATCATTTCAGTGCAACCTCTTCAAGAGGAGATTTCAGTTCTGCTCCTTGTGCATCAGGTCAGTCTTGATGAACAGCCCTGGAGATCATCTAGTCCATAGGTATCATAAAAGTTTATAGATATCAAGTTGACAGCAATGTATACATGTAACCATACTACTCCAAGTCTATATATAATAAATATTAGCACGCAAAGATAAAGCAGTACCTTGCACACCACAGATCACAAGCCCAACAATTCAACGTTCACAAAGCACAAATGAATTTCTAAATAAAAATGGCAGAAAACCAAAGTTTCTCAAAAATATATACCTTTAAATTACAATTATGTACCTCACCTTAACTTCAGTTTTCTGTATTTTTTATTAAACTATGTTTTTTGAACTTCCAAAATTCAAGGTTAGTGCTACGCATCAAGCAAACACAAAATGACTGACACAGAAAATGACTGAAACATTCAAGTGATCTTAAATCTGCTTTATAGTAAACAAATGCAAGGTCTTTTCCACACTTACCTACATTAAAATCAATTAAAATGTGCTGCTTTTGAATTCTGTACTTCTTTTTTTTCCTCCATTGTACCACAATACTTAGAATAAGGTTTTTCATATTTTTATAGTTTGATATGCAAACAACTTACCTCACATTTAGCCTAAGTTTGGAAATTCTTTTAGAAATGATGCGTATGAACATTAACCAAAGCAAGAATAAAATTTTAACTCTGTAAAATGGCATTTAATAATAATAAAAAAAAAGTTGTGATTCAGAGCAACTGAGTTAACTCCTTGGGCAAATATACATTTTCAAGACTTTATACTGATTATTGACTACTGGGCTGGCCATTAAATAACATTATTCCCTGAATAATTTGGTTGTGCCATTCTGGGAATACTGGAGATGAGGAAAATGAGTCACATGAAGAAAACCCTCAGTGTATGAGCTGCTTCTGTTATTAACTGCACATTTTTACTGGGGAATAAATGAAATCGAGCTTTTAGCTTTCAAAGAAACCCGGGTAAGTTTCACTCATCGCACAGCAAAGGCAACCTCTCTTTGGAGGAGTTTTTGGGCTAGATCTTTAGTAGCCAAGTGCAAAAGGTTTTCAAATACTGCATGCAGACCAAGGGAGGAAAATGAGATGTTTGCCTCAATTCTGTTTTTAGAGTTGAAATTCCCAATCCAGCTAAATATCAGGTCAACCCCATGCACGTGCAAATACTGCTAAGTAGAAAATGGATTGAAATCATTAGCAAAAGGAGGCTGATGTATCTCAGGATTCCTACGTGGCCAAAACAAAATAATGGAAAATGTTCCAGGAAAATATAACTTAGGAGGTTGCAAGCCTTGTGTTTAATTACCAGGTGTATTTAAGAATGAAGATTTAGGGCATTTACATGCTACGTCTCTTTTCAAATTCACAGCAATGTGCAGCTATAGAAGACGATGCTCCACGCCACTACCTTTCCCCAGAAATAATTATCCTCTTTTATTGCACAATTTAGAAGAATTCCTCTGAGGAGCGCCCGCCCATAATCCCCCACGCTGAGCCTCTGCAAATTCCATTTTTTCAAAATTTTCAGAGCACGAAATCCCGCCGCCGGTAAGAGGAGCCTCCCCCCGAGGCTACTTTGCATGCAAGGGGCTGCCCGATGGGGAAGGCTGCGGCTCGCTCAAGCGCTGCCGTTTCCCGGCAACCCCGCGCTCCGTTGCCAGGGAAAAACCCCCGGGAAGAGCATCCTTGCTGCGGCCGCAGCCAGGCCCGCCGCAGTCCTGCGGGGACGGCTCTGCGCAGCGCCGCTTCGTGCCGCTGCACGCGGCCGCCCGTGAGCAGCATGCTAAGCAGCCCGCCACCAACTCCGGGGACTCCAGCAAGATTCGCTGGCGTTTTTTATCTTTTTTTCTCCTTTTTTTCCACTCCTGGAGAGGCTTTGCGGAGGAATGACGTCGTGTTTTAGGTTGCAACGTGCTTAGAGGTGATGAGGAAGCACAGGGTTTTGCAGCAGCCGCAGGGTTAGACTGGGAGCAGCACAGGACGGGATAGGCAGTTCTGTAAACATCCTGGGTATGTTGTCACATATGCAATATGTGAGCCTATTTCTCGTATGCATTTAATGCATTAAATGCATGGGGAGTACATAGCTAACCTTCTTTTCACTTCCTCACTACCTGAAACACGCACGAGCAGCAGCAAAAACCCTACACACAGACTCAACCTTTGCAGCTCCTTGTAGCACCTTCCAAAATGCAAATATAAAATGCAAACGCAAAATGCCTAAAAAGTAATTCCTGAGATTTTTTTTTTCTCCAGTGACGGTAGATATTTTTAGCTAAATATTTAGCCTGAAAATGGAGCCGTTTAGTTTTTAGCTATACCATGGACACTGAAAAATAGAAAAAAAAATGAGCAAGAGAGAAATCCACAGGATGCTAAATGGTTATAGGCACTATTTGTGGGCAAATTCATTGCACATATACCTGTAAGGATATTGTAACCACAGATTTCACCAGTTGCCTTTCAAATCAGCACGAATGAGGTGTTTTAGTGAAGAATCATACTCTATTTTACTTCCTTTCTGATCTGAATCTCAGCAAACCTCAAGGAAATTGTAATGAAAAGCTAATGCCAAATGTATACTTGGCCGGAATAAGCATGAAGGACAAGATCTCCCTGGCTCTAGACAGTGTAAACAGTTTATAAAAAAAATGCCTCTTTGGCCATCTACTTGAGATTTCTACAACATGGACAGTTCACAGATAACAGAAGATCAGACTGTGCCATTCTGCCATGCCAGTAGTGATGTCCACTAGTGTCTTCACCACAAAATGAGCCTTTCCCAAGGGGATCACCAAGAACCAAGGTCTCCCAGTTCCTGAGGGAGTTCTACCATCACTGGAAGATCCTGGAAAGGATGCACATAGCCACTACCTCCACCACCATGGATAGGTGGGTTTAGACAATCGCTGAGGTTTGAAGCAACCTCTGGAGATCACCTAGACCAACCTCCCAACCTCTGGTCACCTAGAACAGGTAGCTCAGGACACTGTCTGGTTGGGTTTTGCCTATCTCCAAGGATGGATCTTCTAAAATCTCTATGGAAGATCTGTTGCAGGGTTCAAAATTTCATGTATTTCAATGCCCACTGCCTCTTGTCCATTGATTAGGCACCACTGAGAAAGATAATTATATTGATTTACGTTCATTAGGTACCTCCACTGAGCACGAAACTTAAATGTATTTAGGTTGAGCTGATTCCCCCCTCTCACTCAGAGACCACCTATCTGTAATAACAGTATCAAGGTATCTGAAGCTGATCTTTTCCATGCTAGATTTGAATACAAAACTAAGATAAGACGAGGAGGGCCAGCCTAGACCCCTATCCCAAACTCCATTCCCTATGCTTGCTGGCCACATCCTTCTCTAGTGCTGCTGTCTCAGCAAAAAATCATTCAACACAACTTTTCCTGGAGCTCAGTTTGTCAAGTTGAAATACTAGGTCTACATATAACTATAGGCCATATAGTTCATACATGCTTCTATAATTCATACATGCTTCCATGAATTCAATGGGAAATGCGTGTATGGGAAAGACAATGCCTTAGAATTAAGTGAAATAGTCAACCCAAATGCAATCCCATTCATAAAAGCCTAATAAGATACAATACCAGTGAATCAGAAACACTTTTAAGTTTACCATCAAGCATCAGCTCTAAAAGATGAACGTTATCTTTTGAATCGCAAACAGGAAAATGCTGATTAGACCCTATCAATAGTAAAATCTCTAGTAAAGCTCAAGGAAGATGTTAACTATTTGATGACAGTTTAAGGAAAAGATAGAAGAGTGATAAAGGACTGTAAAACACGCTTGCGTTGTCAGACTATGAAAGTTCACTTGATTTCATTTCTCTTTGGCTGTAGCCTTTGCATTTTATAAATACATAAAGCAGCATTTTAATTATGATCTGAAGAACCTCATGTACACCAAAAATATATTACAGACCTTTTCAGCTCACACAGAAAACTGCAAAGTTTCAATGATTCGTCACAAAAACACAACGAACAGAACTGATTCAAAATATGAACTTTTTAATGGGGGCAGCTATGAAATACTGGAACAATTTATAAAATTTTGCAGTGGATTCTCGATCAAAGGACATTTTTAATCAAAGTTTTCTCCAGAAAGCATGGTCTGACGCAAGTAAGAATTGATTCACGGAAATGTTGTGCTCTTTTTTAAACAGAAGGTCAGATTAAAGTTCACAATGACCTCCCCCAAGTTTGTAACTACCACATAGTTAATCTATAAATAAAAATGCAAACGGTTTAATAGATTTAAATAGTTGGAAGACTGTCTACCCATGACGTGCACCTTGAAGGACTCAAAAAATCTGTTAATGCACTACAGATACATATGCTACTGCATATGTATATATCTTACATAGAATCACAGAATATTCACAGAATATTCAAGGTTGGAAGGGACCTCTAGAGATCATCTAGTCCAACCTTCCCACTCAAGCAGGCACACCTAG
>JAVCKT010017302.1:0-26818 GCA_032273925.1 Rhynchotus rufescens
GCAGCAGCGGCAGCAGCAGCAGCAGCAGCAGCGGCGCCGTCGCCGCCATCGCCTCCATCGCGGCCGCCGCCGCCGCCGCCGCCTCTTATAGCGGCGCCGGGTACCGGGGGGGCGGGGGGGGCCCGGGGGGGTCGATCCCCGCCACGAGGCCGCTCCGGGGGGTGGGGGGCGGGACCGGGACCTCCCCGCCCGTCCTCTCGCCCGGGGGCACCGCGGGGCTCCCTCCCCCCGAAACCGGGACCGGCACCGGGGCGGGGGTCCCGCGTCCCGGTACCAGGGTCGGGGTCCCGCGTCCCGGGACCCCCCGCTGCCCCAGGCCCCGCCCCAGTCTCGCCCTGGCCCCGCCCCCGGCCGCGGCTCTCGGGCGCCCCCCGGTGGCGCCGCCCGGTTCCCGCAGCCCCGACGGGGCGGCCGCGCCAGGACCGGCCCCCGCCGCGGGGGACAGGGGCGGCCCCGGGGGTGACAACCGTCACCCGAGTGTCCTCAGGGCGACAGGCGACAGCAGCGACCCCCGCTCCGTGTTCATCCTGCCACGCAAGTGACACCCGTGTCCCCCGCGCCACCCCAGGTGACACCCGTGTCCCCAAGGGAGGCCACAAGGTGCCCCCCCGGTGTCCCCCCAATGGGTGACAACCGCCTGAACCCGAGTGCGTGTCCTGCTCCCCCTGTCCCCTAATGTCCCAAATGTCCCCCAGTGTCCCTAACCCCCCCATGTCCCCAATGCCCCCCGTGTCCCCAATACCCCCCGTGTGTCCCCAATGCCCCCAGTGTCCCCAATGCCCCCCGTGTCCCTGCAGGCGGCGGCTCCTCGATACCACTTTAATGTTACAGGTGCAGCATAAATAAAGGCACAAGCCGGGGCTGGGGGGGGCGGCTCCGGATCCATCCGGACCACGGGGGCGGCTCTTCCCGCTCCGCGATCCCCAAACCTTCCAAAAAGCAGGGCTGGATGCCCGGTGCTTTTCCCCTTGGAAGGGTGGGGTCCCCCCCCCCCGAGGGATTCAGAGGTGCCGGTTCCGGCTCCGGCAGCTTCGGCTCCAGCAGAGGAAGAGGAGGGAGCAGAGGAAGAGGAGGAAACTCCCCTTCCCCACTGGAAAAGAATCCGTTTTTCCCATCCCCGAAGCCACGGAGGCTCCGGCTGAAGCTGAACGGGAGGAGAGGCCGGACGTCCCTGCGCTCCCAGGCTGGAGCGGAACCGGCACATCCGAGCGCCGGATCCAGCCGCCTCATCCCAACCCCTGGCAGCCCCGGAATAGGCACTTAAAAACGCGGGAGCGGCTGGAGCGCCCGGCTCCCGTCCCGGCCTCTCCCTAATCTGGAGCCGGAGGTGGGAGGGGATTCAAAACCCAAGCTCCGGACACCCAAATTTCCTGAAATGCTCCCAAAATGCACTGCCGTGTGCCTCCATTCCACCGGGAACATGAAATGGCTCCATGTCCCTCCGCCCCGGCCTGGAGCCGCCTCCGGAGCGTCCCGACGGCAGCGGGATCGCGCGCCCCTGCGGCAGGACGCAGCCGAGTGGCGGCTCTTCCCTATTTCCGCGGCGGCTCCGAGGCAGGAAGCGGCTCCCGGCTCCAGTTCACGGTCCCGAGTTCACCCGGAGCCATCGGGAGAGGGTGAAATGTGGGAAGCTCCGGCAGGGCCGGGAAGTCCTGGAAAACCTGAGGAAGAAGCGAGCGGTGCCCGCGTGGGGCTGCGGAAGCACAGGCGGCCACGCGCTACAGCCGCGCGGCGGGGACCGCGTTCCGGGCGGCTCCGCGGATCCTTCGGAGCGCCGGCTCCGGAGCGGCAGCGTCACCCGGCCGCAAGGCCCGGGAACAGGCACCGGCGCGTGGTTTAAGGCCACCACTGTTAAGGTCCTGTGCGGAGGAGCCGTGTCCGGCGGTAGCGCCGCTTGTTGCGGACCTCCCAGGCCGCCTGTGTCGTGGCTCCCAACGGGAATTCCGGCTGTGAGGAGCGCGGCCGCGGTGCAGCGGGATGGAGTGTCCCGAGCATCCCCATCCCCATCCTGTTTCCTCCGTGAGTCCGTCCGGAGCGGCCGCATTCCGTCCCTCCGCGGGGCTCCCTGCGGAGTCCAGCCCGCCGCGGCATTCCCGGGATGGGCGCTTCCCTTCTCCGGGAGCGGGAGCAGCCGAGGCGCCAGCGCGTCCGTCAACACCCGCGTTGCGGGGCTGCCCGGGAGCAAACACCGGGAGAAGGGGAGCGGAGCGGGGACCAAAGGGCAGCTCCGGCGGCTCCGTGGCTCCGACGGCGGCTCCGGTGGCGGCTCCGTGGCTCCCTTCCCGCCGGATCATCTGCCGGCCGGCTGCGAGTGGGGCGCCACGATGACGGGCGGCTGCGGGCGCCGCTCGGCGCCGCCGCTCGCCATGCGGGTCAGCACCGCGGCCGCCGCCGCGCGCGGCGCTCCGGCCGCCTCCGGCGCCTCCTCGGCGCTCCCTGCCGCACAGCGGGACACGCGTCAGAGCCGCGCACGGAGCCGGGAACGCCGCGGGAACGGGGGGACCCTCCTCGGGACGCGGCGTGAATAACGCGGGGATGGAGCTGCTGATCCGTATGGGAATCCCTCCTGCATCCCATATGTTGCTGCCTCTCCCCCAAGCTGGGTTCCCCCCTAAGGATGGGCCGGGAAAGCTGCTAGTGAGGAATAAAATGGGGAGTTAGGGAGGGGAAAAAGGGGAATGAAATGGGGGATAAAGGAGGGGAAAAATGGGAATGAAACAGGGGATAAAGGAGGGGAAAATGGGAATGAAATGGGGAATAAAGGAGGGGGAAAATGGGAACAGAATGGGGAATAAAAGAGGGTAAAAATCTGAGAATAAAATGGGGAATAAAGGAGGGGAAAATAGGGAATGAAATGGGGGATAAAGGAGGGGAAAAATGGGAATGAAATGGGGAATAAAGGAGGGGGAAATGAGAATAAAATGGGGAATAAAAGGGGGGAAATCTGAGAATAAAATGGAGAATAAAGAAGGGGAAAATAGGGAATGAAATGGGGGATAAAGGAGGGGGAAAATGAGAATAAAAGGGGGAATAAAAGGGGAGAAAATCTAGGAATAAAATGGGGAATAAAGTAGGGGAAATTCTGTGAATAAAATGGGGAATAAAGAAGGGGAAAAACGGGAATAGGGAGTAAAGGAAGGGGAAAAATGGGAATAAAATGGGAAATAAAGGAGGGGAAAAAAATGGGAATAAGACGGATGTAAGATGGGCCATAAGGACCATACGGGTGGTCCCATCCTGTTGGGAAACGCTCCAAGACCGTGTGGCATCGGCATAGTGTGGGGTGGGACAGGGAAACTTCCCTCTTTCTATTCAGAACAGTGACCAGTTCCTCCTTTTGGAGCAGCGGGAATAACAGCAAGTGGGAACTCGGGAAGTCGGCGGGAAAAACCAGCAGGGCGGTGGCTGGGGAGGTGACCCAAGGGAAACGCAGCCACCACCGGGGCGCCGGCAGGGAAACGGGAGCAAAAAGGGAGGCAGGAGGATGCCAAGGGGTCGTCCCGCTTCCCGCGCGGAGCCGGGAACGGGACACGGAGCGCGGCTCCAGCCCCGGCGCCTCCGCTCACCCAGGTAGCCCTGGCTCTTCTTCTGCAGCGCCGTGACCGGACAGTCCTTGTGCGCCAGCAGCAGCTGCTTGAGCTGCGCCACCTCGTTCCTCAGGAGCGTCACCTCGTTCTGCGGGGACACGCGGGGACACGGACACGCGTGGGACATGTGGGGGCACGGACACGTGTGGGACACATGGGGACACGGACACGCGTGGGACACGGGCGGGACATGGGACACGGAGGGGGCATGGGATACGCAGGGGACATGGTCATGCAGGGGACAAGGGACACATATGGGACATGCGACACATGGGTGACACAGACATGCGTGGGACATGGGACACGCATCAGACACAGGGCATGCAGGGGACGGGGACATGCGTGGGACACAGAACACGGGGGCATGGGACACACATGGGCATGGGACATGGGGACACATATGGGACATGGGACACGTGTGGGACATGGGACATGCAGAGGACATGGGACACGCAGGGGACACGGGACACGCAAGGTACACAGGAAATGCGGGGGACACGGGACATGCGTGGGACACGGGACACACGTGGGACATGGGACACCCAGGGGACATGGGACAGGCGGGGACACGGGACATGGGGGGACACGGGACACGCATGAGACATGGTACATGTAGGGGACATGGGACATGGGGGGACACGGGACACGCATGAGACATGGTGCATGTAGGGGACATGGGACATGCAGGGGACATGGGACACACATGGGACATGCGGGGGACATGGGACACACGGGAGACACGGACATGCGTGGGACACGTGGGGGACACGGGACATGTGTCAGACACAGGACACACGTGGGACACGGAACATGCGCGGGACATGGGACAGGCAGGTGACATGGAACACACGGGAGACACGGGACACGTGTGGGACATGGGACACACAGGGGACATGGTCATGCAGGGGACATGGGACACACATGGGACACGGGACACGCGACATGTCGCCCCATTTCTGCCCGAGTCTCCAAGGTTTTCCCGGTTGCTGGCTGCCACGGAGCCTATGGAATGTTAAAGGGCTCGGGAGTTTGGAGAAGGAGCGGGAAGGCAGTCGATTGTATTGTGAAACTGCCCCTGGAAACAATTCCTGTAATTATCTTGGGAAGAGATTAAATCCACCCCGGTGAGGGCTAGGGAACGAATCCCAGCGCGGGAGCCCCGGCCGGAAAAGGCCGGAACGGACACGAGGCTCCGCCATGGACGGATGGTGCCTGTGGACACGTGTCCATGGACGGGGCTCCTGGGAATCAGGAAGCTCCAGTTCTCCGCAGGAATCCGCACGGCTGCAGGGCCGTGAGGTGGGAATGGGCCTGGGGCTCTTCCCGAGTCCAGGAAGCGTCGCCAGAGCCGCTTCCTGGAATTTCCAGGCTCCGTAGGCTGCGGAGCTACCTTGGTGGGGCAAGCAGCTCTTCCCCAAATGAAAGCTCTTCCCCAAATGGAAGCATTTCCCAACTGGAAGCTCTTCCCCAATTGGAAGCTTCTCCAAATGGAAGCACTTCCCCAATTGGAAGCGCTTCCCAAATGGAAGCACTTCCCAAATGGAAGCTCTTCTCCAAATGGAAGCTCTTTCCCAAATGGAAGCACTTCCCCAAATGGAAGCATTTCCCAATTGGAAGCTCTTGCCCAACTGGAAGCGCTTCCCAAATGGAAGCATTTCCCAACCAGAAGCTCTTGCCCAACTGGAAGCACTTCCCAAATGGAAGCATTTCCCAACCAGAAGCTCTTCCCCAACTGGAAGCTCTTCCCCAACTGGCAGCGCTTCCCTGGGCTCGGACTCCTCCTGGGCAATGGGATGCGGAGCAGGGAGCGGAGCGGGGCTGCGCGGGCCGGACTCCCGCTCCGGATCCGGCGGCACTCACGCTCAGCTGGATGTTCTGCGTCGTCAGCTCCTCGGCCTTCTTCTCCAGCGAGGACACCCAGAGCTTGCGCTTCTGGCGGCAGCGCGAGGCGGCCGCGCGGTTCCGCTCCAGGAAGCGCTGCCGCCGCTCGTCCGGATCCTCGTCGGCCGCGCGCCGCCGGCGCCCGCCCGTGGGCTGCGCCGGGGACACCTGCGGAAGGGCGCGGAGCGGCGGGATGGCAGGCGCCACGCGCCACGGGGACACGATCCCCTCGGAAGGCGGGGATCCGCACGGGAAGGCGGCACTTGGGCTGGAGGAGCCGGGCGAGCCGGTGGCACAAGCGGGGAGCGTTTCACCCGGAAAACGCAGGGGAAAATGCCCATTTTCCAACGCCGGAGCGCGGCGGGCAAAGCAGCTGCGGCTGCCGGGGCGGCATGGGGAGGAAAACTGACAAATTGCACTGGAAAAACGGTTTTTTTGCACGTTGTGCCAGGCCGGGCGGTGCCAGGGTGCCCGTGTCCCGCGGGAGCCGCCGTCGCACTGCGGGACCCACCTGCGGCTGCGCTGGCGACGGCGCGTCCGGCTGCTGGCCCAGGCCCGGGCTGCGCTCCGGGCGCGCGGGCGCCGCGGTGCCGCCGTTCAGCGAGGAGGACGTCAGCGTGGCCTTCAGCCTCTGCCGGCACGGGGGGCATCAGCGCCGCGGCCCTTCCCGGGCTTTGCCGGAGCCGAGCGGGCGCCGGGAATGCCGGCTCCGGCTCTGTCCACGCAGCCGCCCCGGCGACGCCTCCGTCCCCGATGCCCCACTCACCATCTTGGCCTCCGAGGGCGCCGGGAGCCCCGAGGGAGAAATGGAGCCGCTGCTGTTGATGGGCGGCCCGGGAATGCCGGGAATGTTGGGCACCATGGACACGGGCCGAGCCAGCTGGCAGGGAGAAAGAGCACGCGGGCTGCGGGAGCCGCAGGGCCATTCCGCTCTGGAATAACCCCTTCCCGAGCCAGTTTTCCCGGCCTCCATGTGCCCGGCAAGCTGGAGGGCTTCCGCGGGAGCGCGCTGTTCCAAATGGAAGCATTTGGAAGCATGGAGCGAGGCGGGAGCCATCTGTGCGGGCACGGCTTGGTGCCCTTTGGCGAGGGAGCTGCTACTGCCACCCTGCCAGGGCGGGCTCCGCTCCTCCTGCTCGTGCAGCCTCCCCGCGCACAGCGGGATGACCGGAATATTGGGAATTTTTCCAGACAGGAAGCAGGATGGTGTGTGTGGCAGGGGGGCCGCGGCGCTGCCCGTTCGCCCCTTACCGATATCACAGAGGGCATCTGCACGGCCGGGCCGGGCAGCACGGGCACGGCCTGCCCGTTCGCCAGCTGCACCACGAGCGGCAGGGATCCTGTGGGAGAGCTGGACACAAAGCCGGCGGATCAGGGCGGCTCCGAGCTCCCCGCCAGCGCCCCGGGCCGTTTTCCGTGTGCCGGGAGCGCGATGCCCACCCGGCCGCTGGAAAAGCTCCCCCGGCCGCTGCTTGGGACACACACGGGGAACATGCGGGATGCGGAAGCGGCTTCCCGGCCCGCGCGGAGCATTCCAGGAGCTCCCGGGGAGGCTTTGTGGGAAGGGAGCTTTGCATGCACAAGGGTTTCTAAACTCTCCCTAAAAACCTAAATACTCCCTAAAAACCTAATTACGGAGCTGGAGCCGGTAGGATGCGACGGCTCGGGAAGAGCGGAGCAGCCGAAACGGGAAAAGGAAAGCATTCCCGGCAGGAAGGGCTGCTCGGGCTGCACTCCCGCAGCGCAGCGGGAGGCCGGATGGAGGCAGAGAAGAGCTGGGAGAAGAGCGGAGCTGCCGGGAAGCGGCCTCCGGGGGAGCTCGGAGCCAAAGCTGCCTTTGTGGCGAGCCGGGGAAAGGCACAGATACGGCTCCGTGCTCCGGGAGCCTCCGTGCATGGAGACGGGATGCAGGGAGCGCCGGCCGGAGCGGGAAACGGGCAGTGCCGACACCACCGGCTGCTTTTCTCCCTTCTCTGGGATCCCCAAAGGAATGCGAGTGCCCTCTGGAAGCGCCGGCACAGGCGCTTAACCCCTTAGCGCGTCCGGATGGGATGGAAAACTTCCCGTCACCGAGGTGGGATGGATGGGGCCGGGAGGCAAAAATCCACAGGCCAGAAAATACCACCTGAGAGCGCCCAAACGGACGGCCCGGGCGTTCCGAGCGCGGCTCCCGAGGGCTCCAAGGCGACTCCCGCGGCTCCCAGGCTCCTTCATGTGGGATTGAGCCTCCGAGTGGAGCGCTGGGTTCTCTGGAGGCTGCAGGGCGGCCCGTTAAGGGCAAAACGGGGCAAAAAGGGGCCCAAGGAGCAGGTCTGTGCAGCAAGCGGCGCCCGAGGCGCAGGCCGAGCGCCACGGCCGCTCCCAGAGCCGGATAACGTCGCTTCGGCGCGGGAACAGTGGGAATAGCGGGAGCGGCGGTGCTTACCCGAGCTGGCGGCTGGCCGGGGGCGCCTGGGTGATGACGGAGGTGGGCGAGGGCAGCGCCGGCGGCGGCAGCGCCTCGTAGCCCAGCGCCAGCGGCAGCGAGCCCGGCCGCACGATGGCCGCGGTGGGCGTGGGCACGATGACCGGCTTGGAGGCCACCTCCTAGGGACACGCAGGGGGACACGCGCTGTCACTTACCCGCCGCCGGGCTCTTCCCCAGGGGTTCGGAGCGAATTTGAGGGGAAAAAAAGGCAAATTGAAGGTGCAATTCAAACGGAGAGCTGGGCGGAGAGGCTGCCGCCCGAGCGCCACCAGTTTATGGCCCCTGGACCCACCTTGTCCTTGCTCCGGGGCGACGGCGGGCTTGATGCGGGGCTCTCCGGAGGCGACGAGTCCACCTCGACCGGCTCTTCCTCCTTAATTTTGACGTCCGGGGTGGAAGGCAGCGACATGTCCAGGGCTGCGGCGCTCTGCGGGGCACGGAAAGCACCGGCGCGGCTGGCGGCGCCGCTCGGCTCGCAGGCTTCCCCGAGGGATCATCCCGCTCGCTTTATCGGGATAAATCCCGATTTATCGGGACTCGAGCGGCGCGACGGCCGCGGCCGCAGCGACACCGAGACCCTCACGGGGACGGTCCCATATGCGGCACCGCTTTGGGGCTCCTCAGGAACAGGGAATTCTTTCCACTGTTTTTTTTTTTTTTTTTTTGGTATTTTCTTACTGTGGAAAAGGGAGAGAGGGTTGCAAAGCCCACGGGCTGCAGAGCGTTCCATGAACAACCCCAAATCCTTGAGAACCCCGAAGCGACAGGAGGGGCAGCAAACAGCTCCAAGCGCCCCAAAAATGCAATCCCAGGAGCTGCCTTTTGCCCAGGGATGGAAATTCCTGCCTAGGGTTGGACCTGCTGCCCTGGGTTGCAGATCAGGAGGGATCTGTGGGCGCGGGATGGTGGGGGGCAGCCCTTACCTGCCCTGTTCCGCAGAGCGGATGCGTTGGGAATGGCCGAGGAGACGGGATTAACTTTCGGGAAAGGCACCGCAAGGGTCTCCAGGGAAGCCCCGGCCTCTGCTTTTCATTAAGAGGCCGGTGCTGGGACCACCCTGGGCAGTGGAGGGGAAAAGGGATGGGAAATACAGAGACTTTTCCCCCCAGTTCTGGGGGAGAGGAGGGAGCCTTCCAGGAGCCCAACGCAGGGAGGGAGCTTTCCTAGGAAACTGCTTCCCAGAGCCTGTTCTTTGGGGGAGAAGCGGCTGAAAGCGGCAGGTTTTGCACTCTGCAATCCCGACGCCTCCGTCCCTGGGCCTGTCTGAGGAAGATTTACACGTGGCTGCCGCTGCTCCCGAGCAGCGCCGCGGGCTGCGAGCGCGCGCGGGGACACAGATCCATTTAGGAAACGTGTGTGTCCACGGGCTGTGCGGGACGCGGGGGAACAAGGGCCTTAATTAGCGGCTCTCTAATGAGCTCCCACGTCCCTCCGCCCTGAGGCAGCTGTCTGGTGAGGAAGCAGCCCCGTCTGCAGCCCCCTCTTGATCCGCAGAGGCTTTAGGGGCACCGAGGGGCTGCATCTTCGACCCTCTCCTGCATCTCCTCCCCATGCAAGCCGTTTGGGATGCATTTGAAGCAGAAAGCTCCGGAATGGGAATGGGAAGCCCCCGAAGCCGGTGCTATGCCGGGCCCGGGCGCGGCGCCCGGTTACGGCGGCGTCTCGCGCGGCCTTCGGTGCTTGCCTTCCTCTCGTCCTCCTCGGCGGCCCTCTTGAAGTCGTGCTCGAAGGAGCCGGCCAGCTCGTGGAAGAGCCCGACCTCCTCGCAGTTCTTCAGGAAGCGCGTCGGTGTCGGCGTCTGGTCTGCGGGGAGGACGGGAAAAGGGGCTGGAAAAGGCAGCGCAGCCACCGCGATCCTATCCCGGGGATCCTGCCCCATCCCGGGGACGCGTTGGGGCCCCATCCCTATGGCCACAACCCGGCCCCGCTGCATCCTGCGGGATGCAGGATCCCGCTGCATCATCCCGCAGTGCCACTCATGCCCGGCAGCGAAGGCTGCGCCCCATCCATGGGTTTGGAGAGCAAAGGGCAGCTCTGGATCCCAAACACCACCCAAGACCACTGCGGATGAGTCTTGGCAATGAGAAGGAACCTCGAGGAGGAACCTTGGGAACAAGAGGGAACCCCAGGAATGAGCAGGAACCTCGGGAGCGAGCAGGAACCCCGACAACAACCGCCAGGCTCGCTGAGCACCGGCACAGCCGTCCCCCTGCAACAGCCATGGCAGAGGGTGGTGAAGAACGTGGTATTCCCGCTGGACAGGCGGACACGCGCGGTGCTGCGGGGGTTGTGCGGCTGTAGCCGCCATCCGGATCCAGCAACCGCCGGCCCAAAAGCTCGGGAAAACCGACCGCACCAGCGCCGGAGCCTCCTGGCCCGTAAATCTCCCAGCTTTCATAAAAAGGGCGAGAGCTGCAAAAGGGAGGGGGAGAAAAGCCACAAAAACCCGATCCTACCATAAAAAAAGGGGGAAAAAATAAAAACAGGAGAAAAATGGCGACTCGGAAGCCTCCGGCTTTCCGTTCGTGCTGATTAAATGCAGATCACGGGAGGGTTTTATGGGAGGCTCTGCGGCGCAGCTGGTGCCCGGCATCAATCTTGCGGCGGTGCCGCATTCCGGGCGCGCGGCGCCGCGTACCTGCCATGATGACCGAGTCGGTGCGCGCCGGCCCCAGCTTCAATGTCATCTCGTGCTTGTGCTTATGAACGGCCAGGTGGTCCTCGTTGGTGAAGCGCTGCAAGGAGAAAGGGAAAAACAAGGAGAAAGGGAAAAACAAGGAGAAAGGGGCGTTTGGTTGGAGATCCTGTGGACGGGCTTGTGGGGAAACGGGGGGAAAGGGGGCATTTGAAGCAACGGGGGCATTTAGTGGGAATGGGCAGGTTTGGAAGAGCTGCTGAAGCACGGAGCTGCTTTGGGGGTGGGCGGAGGGGCTGATTTTGCTGCTATTGGGGTTTTTTGGATGGAGTTGCCACCGTTCGGGATGATCTGCAGCCCCCCCGGGCAAAAATACCCGGGGTTTTGGTCCAGAGAATGCCCGGATTCAGCACAAAGCACGGGGCAAAACCCCTAAATGGGGCAAAAATGGGCGAGAAAAGCGCCCCGGGCAGCCCCAGATCCCAAAGTGGGGAAAGGAGCAGGAGCGACTGCCCCGGATGCTCCGGCTCCGCTTCGCACGGAGCAAAGGGATGAGCAGGATCCAGGGCGGGAAGCAGCGGGAGAAGGGGCCGCTGCGGCTCCCGCAGTAACGGGTGTTTTTGCTGATTTTCGCCCTGTGATTTTCGGTGATTTTCGCCCTGTTTTCCCGTTTTCCCGGCTCCATCGGGACACGATCTGGGTTGCGGCGCACGTCCCCCCGCGCCGGGCGCCCGGGTGTAAATCATGTCACTTCACCCGGGGAAGAAAGTCGTGGCGGGCAGAAAAAAGAGGGGGGGAGAAATAAAGGCGGGGAGTTAAAGCCGCCGCAGCCGCTTTTAATGTTTAATTTCCTTCCCTGGGCATCTCGCAGCTCCGAGCGCCGGGAAAGCAGGAAGGTTTTCCCGTCCTCTTAAATAAAATAAATATTCCTGTTGCTGTTAAATAAAATAAATATGGGAAGGTGCCTGGAGCGGCTCCGAGCGGCGCCGAGGGCAAATCCCAGCAGCTGGGGGGGTTAATTTGTGCACAAACCGCCCGGCAGCAGCGGAGGCGACACCGGGAACACTGTGCTCGGAGTGCATGGAGCACCAGCCGGGGCCATTCCCAGTGGGAAGCAGGCAGCCCGGCCGCCCAGAGCATTCCCAAGATGTGTTACTCTGCAAGGAGGCAGGAATAGTGACGCTAAATTGCCTTTTTTTCCGCTTGTTTTGTGCCCATGCAGGGCGATGGGCACCGGGGGCCGTGGCTGGAGGTGGGGAGAAGCAGCCGGGATGCTCCCGCTTCCCAGTCCGGCTCCGGAGGCTGCGACCAGAGGGTTTAGGAGCCCTGTGAGCAGGAAAACTGGTGATTCCGAGCGCGCCGCGCACAGGGATCCGCAGGGAACAAGCCAAATACCCGCCGCGCTTCCCAAGGGCGGGCACAAAACAGAGGTGTTCCTGCCCTCTGGAAAGCTGGACGGCCCCCGCCCCACTCCACTTGGGATTCAAGTCGTGAAGCCTTCCCCAAACGGCCCTTTTTCCTGTGAAATCTCCCCCAAACGGCCCTTTTTCTCGTGAAATCTCCCCCAAACGACCCTTTTTCCCGTGAATCCTCCTCCAAATTACCCTTTTTCCCATGAAATCTTCCCCAAAAGACCCCTTTTCCTGTGAATTCTCCCTCAAATGACCCTTTTTGCATATATACACACGCCTACAGGGATCCTTCACATATATACACACATATACAATCTATACGTGCCTGCAATGGGCACGGAGCCGAGCTCTTCCCGTGCTGGAGCTGGCCGGGATCGCTGCAATGCCGGCAGCGTTTACTTCCCCACGGTGGAGCACATATAGAGATGCATAAATACATACATATATACACATATGCATCTATGCATATGCATATATATGCACATATATACATAGAGATGGGCTCTTTGTGAGCCCTGCTGCACAAAGGGGAGGTTACAGCCCTGAAGCACTGAAGGGAGCCGAGTGGGGAAGCAAATTACGGGGCAAAAGAGGACAATTACGGTGCAAAAGGGGCCAGGTTAAGGTGCAAAGGGAGTCAGGTTAGGGTGCAAAAGGGGGCAACAAGTAGGGTGCAAAAGGGGTGAATTAGGGTGCAAAAAGGACTTGAGGTAGGGTGCAAAAAGGGCCAAGTTGGGGTGCAAAAGGTGCCGTGTTAGGGTGCAAAAGGGGACAAATGAGGGTGCAAAAGGAGCTGGATTAGGGTGCAAAGGGAGCCAATTTAGGGTGCAAAAGGAGCCAGATTAGGGTGCAAAACGCTGCACCCACGCAGGGGCCACCAGCCTTTTCATTCCCAGTCCTCCACTCGGAAAACACCGAGGAAAACACGGCTCCGGGAGCTTCCCGAGAGGTTCGGTGCTGATCCTCTTCACGGACATCCCGTTGGGATCCGGACCCTGGGGATCTGCCGAGCCCTGGGGACTGCCAAAATCTTGGGATCTGTCGAACTCCGAGAACTGCCAAATCCTTGGGATCTGCTGAGCCCTTGGGATTTACCGAGCCCTTGGGATTGCCGAGCCCTTGGAATTGCCGATCCCTTGGGAATGCCGTGATTGTCATCACAAATGAGATGTATCCTTCCTCCTGGGCACTTTCGTGCCACCGTTCCGGCATACGGATGCCCTGAGCAGCGGCCCTGCTCCATAGGGAACGGGATTTCACACGCATTGTTGGAGGCAGAGAGGGAAAACGGAGCCAGGAACGAGGTCATTTGCCGGGTTTTGCCTCTTGGAAAAGCCACCCGATCCCAGGCACACGGATGGGCCCATGGAAAGCCATGGAAAAAACCTGCGGAAGCTTTTCCCCTGGGAAGACAGGCTGGGTTTAGAGGGACAAGCCGCTCCTTGCACTCGCTTCCCAAGGTGGGAATTGCAGCGGGGAGGCGCATCCGGCCACATGCGCCGGCGCGGCGCCCGGCATTAGCAAAATCCACGGCAAAATCCGCGGCAAAATCCCTGGCTGCAGCTCCCGGCGCCGCGCTCACCTCTAATCCCCTCTTAGCCGCCGGCAGAGCCTTTTACCAGCACTTCCCACCTCCATAAGAACGAAGGGGATAATCCTAAGTGCGAGGAAAATCCCGGCGGAGCGCGGCATCGTGCAAACTGCTTTTGGGTTCAACCTGCAGCCCTTTTTCCCCGTAATTTCCAGCAATTTTCCCCCACCGAGGCGCTGACGGGATAACATGGAGCGAGTGCCGGATGCTAAAACACCCGGGTGCTTACGGGGCTCGGAGCAAACGCTGCTCGCTCCGAAAGGCGCCCGGCGGGTAAAAATAACCCCTTTTCCGCCCGGAATGCGGGTGGGAAAAGGCCCCGGGAACAAAAGCTCGGCCGCGTCGCCTGCAGGGCCCTTTACAGCCCGGGAAATTTACGGCTGCCGCGGGGGCCTCATTGTCTCCAGGCTGCCTTTTGGGGGGAATTTCAGGACTTTAGTGTTTTTATTGTTTTCAGCCGAAAAAACAAATGCTGGGAGCCAAAGAGCCGGCAGGAGCGCGCGGGGAAGCGGCGGCTGCCTTCGGCAAACGCTCCGAATTCCCAAATCCAAGATTAAAACTCAAAATTAACTCAAAAAATGAACTCTGAAATTAACGGCGTGCCTGGGAGAGGGCCCGCGATCCTTGCGGCTTCGTTATTCCCTTTTTTCCGGCCGCTCTGTCCGCGGCTGCCGCAGAGGGCGGAGCGGCCGGAGCGCCGGGAAGCTCCCGGAGCGCCCCCTGCTCCTACCCCAGTGCACACGGAGCCAGCAGCCCTTCCTCCTCCTCCTCCTCCTGCTCCGGCACCGAAACCTCCACGGGGGCTGTGAGCTCGCTAGGAACGACAGGAAACAGGGAAATCAGCCCACAAATTAATTTTTTACCAATAAAACCCATTTTTGTAGTGTTTGCCCCAAACAGCAGCCTCAGCCCCGGCTTGGCCGGTGGCGTTCCCGGCTCCCTGTTTTTCCCAGCGCTTGGTTTCCTTGCTCACAGTTTGCCTGTTTTTTTTTTCTGCAGGAAAAGCCCCACGAACCCGAGCCCTTGTTTTAATTAATCAGTTAATTGGCAGCGCGGCCGCGGTGCATCCGCAACGAGGCCTTCCCAGAGCCACAGCTTCCAAAGGCGGCCGAGAGGCTCCAAATAAAATAAGGCGCAAAAATCAGGCGGGTTTAAAAAGGAAATAAAGGAAAAGGGGAAAATAAAGGAAATAAAGGAAAAAAAGAAAATGATAACAATAAAGGAAACCTCCCATTTCTTTTCCTTTCTCCCTCCCGCAGCCGCCGCTCCGGCGTCGCGCGCCCGGGACCAGCTGCTCCGTATCGGAGCGGTCGTTTGGCGCCGTGGTTATTCCCACAAAGCTGCCGAGGGCACGGGAATAACAGGAGGAAAGAGCCGGCAGGAGCCGAGCGATTCCTAATTCCTAAGTGATTCCTAAGGAGCTGGAGGGGCTGCAGCGTTGGGAGCCGCTTCCCAATCCGGCTCCTTTAGCTGCGTTTTCCTTGCAGAATCCGGCCAGCGCTTTGGCAGCCGGGCACTGATTTGGGAGCGGGGAATTTGGGAGAGGGGAATTTGGGAGAGGGGAATTTGGGAGAGGGGAATTTGGAGACGGGAATGCGGGCAGGGTCGGTGCGGGTGCAGCCGCCAGGCGAGCGGCTCCGCGCGCCGCAAACGGGAAGCGGGAGCCGGAGCGCCCGGCTTCGAGCGCCGCCACTAAATAACATTTAAATCTTAATTATATTTTAAAACAGCCATTCTTTTTTTTTTTAATATAAAAAAAGAGGGAAAAAAAAAAAAAAGGAGGAGGAAGCGCCATTACGGCGCTTTTGTAGTTAAAGGTCTGTCAACATTTCCATTCGAAAGCTTCATTTCTAGGGGGTTTATAATTTGGCCATAAAAATTCATTCCAGGCTGAGCGCGGCATGGAGGGGCTCCGCCTCGGAGCGAGGTTTTTTATTACCCAATTTGCTTTAAACGGCCCTGGCCGGTTTTAAGTTATAGGCGCGTAAAGAGGGAACGTTTGCAGGTTGCAGATGCCTTTGCAGCCGCCTGCTCCATCCAAACGAGCTTCTCCCCTCGGCGCTGCCCAAAAAAGCCTCGGACGAGGGGTGGGCGCCGCCAGCGCCGGCGCTAATTAACGCAATTAACCCGCAGGTTCCCATGTTAATGACCTGGAGCCGGCACCTGCCATCCCGCGCGCGCAGGTTGCTCAGCCCTAAAGCCTCCAAATAAATTATTGATGCTGCAAAAGCTGCAAAAGCTGCAAAAGCTGCAGGGACTTTCGGGCGCGACGCTTCTGCAGAGAAAAGGCGGCAGCTGCCGAGCGCACCGGGCTGCCGGCGCGCGATTCCTCGGCACGGAGCCGCGGCCGTTTCCGGGGATTTAGAGCAGGGATACGGGGGAAAGGGAGGAAGGAGCGAGCGGGGTTTGTGGCTGGAAGCGCTAGGGATGGAGCAGAGTGCAGCCCGCAGCGGCCCTGGGGGGGAGCTGATCCCGCCCGCTCGTTAAATCCCCCCTGGAATTTCCCATTTTAGCACCCGGCCGGCGCGGGGCAGGCGGCAGCCCCCCCGGCTCCATGCGGATGCATCCGGGCTTCCCGCTCTGCCGCAGCCGTCACAAGCCGCAGCCGCCGGTCCAGCACCTCCTCATCCCCTGGCCCGTTAATCCCGTAGGAAAAACGCTCCGGCTGCCGCGGGGCAGCCGCTTCCCTTGGGATCCCCTTCCCAGCCTCAAGGGGCTGGCGGCAGCTCCGCGGCAGGGAATATTTGGGGACTGCAGCAGGACAGAAGGAGGGAAGGGAGCCGCCGCTCCGGTGACGATGCCGATCCCTATCCATATGGATCGTACACGCAGTCAAATGCCACGGGGCCGTTTCTTGGCCATACATTATGGAGCCACAGGGATTTGGGGCAACCATCCGTGTGTGAGGCTATGGAAACGCCCCACGCGGCCACCAGCAACAGGCGCCCGGCCCTACAACCCCATGGAAGTGACACAGGCGGCCGCGCGGCGGTACTGGGAGCGCCATCCCTCCTCCCTTCCCCTTTCCCGCATTCCCTTCTTTCTCCATTAAGGAAAAGAGGGGGGAAATGCCGTAAGGGACAACGGGAGAGGGCTGGCGTCAGGCACGGGGAGAAGGAGCCGGCCCAGGGCTCCAACACGGAGTGCGGGGAGCCGAAGATTCCTCCTTCTAGTCCGAAAGGAGGAAACGTACAGGGATAGGGGGGTGCAACCACTCCAACTGCTGCATCCCGAGGATCCCAGGTTGGATCTGACCATCCCTTGGGCTCAAAGAGCAGCGGCTGCTTCTCCAGGGGCGAGGGGACGGATCTGGGAAGTGCAGCCAGCCCGGGCCTCAGGGAAGCTCCCGTGGAGCCTCCGTTTCCCAAGCAGCCTCTCCGGAAGGGACAACCCGGTGCCGCAACAGGCGGAGGCTCCGAGGGCAACAGGCGGCACGAGGTGACGGGGAAGCCGGACCGGCACTCGGCCTCTCTGGTTTCCCGCTGGGATTTGTTTTTCCCTTTCCCGCATGCGGCACCGGCCGCTCCTGGCCACCAATCCCAGGATCCGGGAGGAATCCATGGTCATGATGCTGTATCGGGACACGGCCTGGACTGCAGATAAGGCCCTTGTTCCTCAGCAGCCAGAGCGAGGGACGAGCGGAACGACTTGACCGCGGCGAACCCTGGAAATCCCTCAAATCCCACTCGGAGCATCGCTCTTCCCGGCGGGAAGAGCCGCTGAAGGGCGTTTGAGGAAAGCACGTGTGGGGTCGAGGCCGATCGCCATGAATCAGCGCGCGGCGAACCGCCCCGATTCCGGCGTTTCCATCCGAACATGAGGAATTGCCGGAATTACCCGGAAGCGGCAGGCTGGAACGGCGAAAGGAGGGAGCAGCCGCCTCGAGATGCCATTTGCGGGAGCTCGCGGGAGATTAAATTTAAATACAGTGTTGTGGGCCTTAATTGCTTGTTGGAATCCGCCGCTCGGCTTGTAGGTGCTCACACCATTAAGCGCCCGACCGCGGCTCATCCATTTCGGAGGTGACGGGCGCAATTTCACAGGCAGAGAGCTCCCAGATAAAAAGCAGCCTCCCAAAACGTGGGGGGGAAAATACAGGGAAAAGCAGAAAAGGGAAGATGGCCCCGAGTGGGGGAATGTGCTGTGGATGAGGCTGGAAGCAGAGGCATCCGGAGGGGATGAAGCTGCTAAGTGTTTCTGAAAGAGGCCCCAGGAGCTCGAGGCTGTGAAAATCCCGGCGTTCCCCGATTTCCAGGGAGGATGCACCCCAGGGATGCAAAATTACCTTTAATTTCCATCGAGGGACCCACTGGAGGCGCCGTGTATTAAACACAGCGCAAAACGGCGTGAATGGGGTCGGGGAGGCTCCCTGGGATCGCTTAGGGCTCCCGATGGTCCCTGCCGCAGGAATTTGGCACCTCGCGGGGTGTTTTGGCAAGCGAGCGCGGGGATCACTTACTAGCTGCTTAAGAGCCGCAATTCCGTGTCTGGAAGAGCCTTCCTGACGTTCCGAGGTGCAAACGTCTCGGCACAGGCGGCCCTAAAGCTCCCAGGAGGCGGAATTGGGACTTCCGCAAGAGCGGAGCCCTGTCCGGAGCGCGCCGGGAGCGGGAGCAGAGCCCGGGACGCAGCGTTCCACTTTGGGAAGGCACTAATTCCATTAGGAAACGAGGCAGAAAGAGGGAATAAAAGGTGATGCAAAGGTGCTTTTCCAGGCAGGAAGCCCATGGGAAAAAGGTGGATGGGAGGCTGCAGCCGGGGAAGGCTGCAGAGGGAAAATCCACAGCTTTTGTGGGAGGCCCGAAATAGCCCCGGCCCTTTGTGGGTCACATAACAACCCGTCAAGTGTCGCATTCCCAGCTGCTTTAGGGACCGGGCTCATCCCAACGGAGCGCCCGGTGCCGTTAAAGAGCCCGCAGCGACGTTCCCGGGAACACACCAGCAGGCAGGCAGCACGTTCCTGCGGGAAGCGCCGTCGGAACAAGGCGGAATAACGAGGCTGCACGAGCCCGGAGCGCGGGCGCTCGGCACGCGGACCGACGCGATCCCGGCGGGCCGATCACCCCGTGATCCCGTAAAACACCCGCCTTAGCTCCGTGCCCACGGGATGAAAGAGCCGCTCCGATTCCCGGCGCCACAGAGCACTCGGTATCCGTACCTGCCCGCAGCCGGGCGCGCTGCACACGAACGGCCGGTCGTCTCCCATATTTCATGCAGCCGAGCGAAGCTGCGGAGAGAAAAGACAAAGGAAACTGTTAAATAAGCTAAAATCCCCCATATATATAAATATAGATGTATTTAGGATGTGCAGGGCGGCATCAGCCTTTGTAGGGAGGTGATTAATGAGCGTGTGGCCATGGAGGGGCCCTTTGTGCCCCGAGGAGAACTGGGTTGGAATGAGGTTGGGGTGTTCCCGGGCGAGCTATTCCCGAAGTGCGGCCGCGGTTGGAAGGGGCTTTGGGAACGTGGTGGCAACAGCGGGCGTCACTGGCCCTGAGCGGCGCAATAGAGGGAAAACCTGGAAAAGCATCCATGGGAATTTGGTGGGATGGGGGAACAGCGAGGAAGGGCCAAGCCAAAAACCTGGAAAAACATCCATGGGAATTTGGCGGGATGGGGAACACGGAGGAAGGGCCCAGAGGTTCTTGCTCTTTGCAGAGCCGCCGAGCGCAGACAGTGACAACCCCCGGGAAGAGAAGCACAGGCGGACGAGCAAGGAGCCATCCAATAAATCCACGGCCTCTCCTCCAACAAGTTCTGTCTTCAGTGGGAGACAGCTCAAATTCGTCATTTAATTAATTAAGGGATTATAGGAGTGGTGCTCCGTTTTACAAGGCAATAATGTGGCTCCCTAGCGGGTAAACTCCGAGGCTGGCGGCAGGGGCAGTTTATCACGGATTAGAGCCGGGATGACAAAGCGCGGCGGCCCGTTACGCTGCGAGCAAAGCGCTGCTTATCAATAAAAAATAAGAGTAAATAAAGGCAGGCGCCTAGCTCCTCAAATGCAAGACATAAGGCTGCCCTCTGCACCTCCTGGAATTTTTTTTCCATAGGGGGATTTTAAGAAGTCGTAATGAAGCAGACGCTCCCTCCGATGGCGCGTTCCGGGAATGGCTGCTGGCTCCTCTGCGGCGCAAAGAAAGGCCAAAATGCCCCAAAACTCCGGGCTCCGGCCGGATTTCTTTGGGAAAACTCTTCCCGATGGTCTCATCCACATCCATGGGAGCGCTGGGCACCGGAGCAGCGCGTGGTCGGGCCAGGCTCCACAGCCACGGCTGCTGCCAGCCCACGCGGGAATGTCCCGGACACCCGGGATGCTCCGAGGCCTCCAAAAGGAGCTTGGGCCACCCCGGGCTACAGTCCGCTCTGCAAATTCCCACAACCCCCAATCCTTATGGATAGGCCATCCCAGTGCTGCTCCAGCGCCCACAGTCGGGAATCCCTTCCGTGATTCCTTGGGAGCTCCACGCCCGGAGCCTGCTGGCACAGCAGCCAAGCGGCACAACTTAACAGGCGGTGCCAACCCCCTGGCCAAAGTGAACCTAGCGACGGCTGCTGGAGTACCATTAAAACCACCCTGCTCTTTTCCATGGTCATTTACTCAGCCTGGGAACACCTCGGCTTCCATGCTCTTGGAAAAGCACCGAGAGGATCCACGCATTCCTTAGGGAAAGCTCGAGCTGTTCCCTCCGGAATATGACCGCGACGTGCAGGCGCGCTTGGATTTACGCTGTGTTTAGCCAGGAGAAATTGCTTCAATAAATCCCGTCCCTAGGAACAGGCAGAAGAGGCAGGTGCTTGGACACTGGGAGCACATTCCCAACCCTCTTCCCGCAGCTGCCGGACACTGTTTCACTGTTTGGATGATTTTTAGGGTGTTGCTCATCCGGCCTCAGCTCCTAAACGTGTCTCTCCATGTGGCAGGACGAGGTCTCCAGCGATGTTGCTCCCCTTAGGATGTTTCTTCCCGGACGCCATCCTGGAATCCTGCCGCCTTTTCCAGGAATTTTCATGGCACCCGCTCTGCTCATCCAACTGCTACAGGAACAATATCCGTGAGGCATCCAGACACTGCGGGTTCCGGCTGTGCCGGGGGCCCAAAGCCCCATGTGAGGTGGGATCCTCCCTGGAAAGCCCTGCACACATTTCCAGAGCAAAAAGCGACCAGGACACAGTTACCACACCGGAAAATTATGGATTCTCCCCTGTGCACCATGAGCATCCACCAAGAGAAGATCCCTCGGGGCAGCCCGAGACCTTTCCAATAGCAGGAGGCTTCTGTTAAACCTGGAATAACACCAAGCCGTTGCTCTGGAGCCAGTTCCTGGCTAGAATTCCCAATTCCCAGACCTGTAAAACGTGTCCATAAACCCAGCGGTCCCCAGGCATGTTAACGTGCTCGTTAATGAGGAACTAAAGCCACTCTCCTCATCCCTTAAAAGCGCTGGGATGCGCTAGGCGGATCAACACCGGCAACGGGAGACCAGCCTTCCTGGAAGGGAGCTCCCCTGGGCAGCACCTCACGGGATCCATTTGGAAGAATTCCCATCCTGGAGCAGTTTGGGAAAGGATGGAGAGGCATGAAGAGCTGTTCAGAGCCCGCACCTGCGAGATCCTGGTGCCCGTGGCACCTCCAAGATCCTCATGTCCGCGGCGCCTCCAGGATCCTCGGGTCCGCAGTGCCTCCGGGATCCCTGTGTCCGCGGCGCCTCCGAGATCCTGGTGCCCTCAGTGTACACTGGTGTACAGGAGGCCCAAAAACGCCACATTTGGCCTCGTCCAGCTGCTCTGGGGCGGCGGCATTCCCAGTTTGCTTGATTTTCTGAGGCTGCGCTCAGTGGGATCAGTTGTGCCGGCCTAAGGAGCGGCGAGGCCGCCGCATCCCGATCCCGGGAGCATCCCGGGAGATCGGCACCAGGCAGCACCCGCCCCACACGCCAGCCTGGTCAGAGCCCCGTGAGGTTCCGGTAGCGCCGGGAAGAGGCTGTAAAAATCCACCACAAACCAGAGGATTCTGGCGCATCCCGAGCACTTCCCTGCGGAAGGATGCAGAATCTGCTCCTGACTGCCGGTGGCTGCAGACGGAGATGCAAAGAATGACGGGTTTTTCAGGGAAAGGGAGGCTGTGACGGTCGGTTCTTCCCCGCTATCCAAAAAAGAAGGAAGCGGAAGGCGCTTCCCCCTCCCAAGCTTTCAAAAATAGTATGAGGTTTCCCACTAAAATGCGAGGAAGGAAACGTCCTGCTCCGAGACCATTCCAGGAAAGGCGCTTTATTATTCTGCAGCTCTCGGCCTCAAGTTTCCTGCCCATCAAGGGAAATATTCGGCGTATTGGGCTCCGGATCCGCCAGGATCGGCGACGGATCCACAGCACCCACCAAGCTCACAGAGGGGCACCCGGGCCTGGATTGCCAGCACCCTGACCCATCCTAAGAAGCAGCCAATTTAACAGTGCAAGTTTTCCATAAAAAGCCACAGGAATGGTCAGGCTTCCTGGATTTACGTGCACAAGGTGCTGGTGGGCGCTTTC
The DNA here is from genome assembly GCA_032273925.1 of Rhynchotus rufescens. Classification (NCBI taxonomy): domain Eukaryota; kingdom Metazoa; phylum Chordata; class Aves; order Tinamiformes; family Tinamidae; genus Rhynchotus; species Rhynchotus rufescens. The sequence goes on from JAVCKT010017302.1 coordinate 22,104, forward strand.
CAAATCCAACCTCATTCCGATGGAGGAACAGCCGCCCCAGCTGAAGGAGGTGCCCGCAGGGACCCAAAACCAGCCCGTTGAGCATCTCCGGGTGCCCAGGTCTCCCTGGATCTCCACCTCTCCGGCGCAGAGGACAAGCCATGGAGACTCATCCCAAAAGCTTGGAGCTTTTCCGCATGGAGGCCACCTCCGAGCTCTGCACAAGCATCAGGCTTTGCCTTTGGAGATGTTCCGAGGGCAGCGGTGCAGACGTTGGCTTTGCACCGAGGAAAAAGCGCTACTGGAAAGCGGAAAATGGAGGACAAGGGACACCACAAGGACCGGGTGAGGGTGCACGAAGCGCTGATTTTAGCTAAAATCAGCTAAAATTAGCCAAAATCAGCTCAAATCAGCCGTTTCCCCAGGCGAGGACATGGAGAGAGGTCATCCACGAGTGCCAGCCCCTTTGCTCATGTGCCGAGTGGCGCTGCCGGGGAGCAGGAGGGCTCGGTGCAAAGGAACCTGGAAACCCAAGGCCCATTTTCTGGAATTATTTAGACACTTCGGAGCTCACATCTCACAGAGATGAAAACAAGAAAATAACGAGGCAAAAACCAACCCTTTAGGCAACGGGCCTCGCGAGTCCAAGTCAAAGCTGAAAATATTTAAATATTTCATCAGCGCTTCCACGCGAGCAGCTCCAAACGGGAGATCCAAGCCCGGGCGCAGGGAGCCAAGGGCGGGAGGTACCTACGGACCGAGCTAATGTGAAGGAATTACAACAACCGGAATAGCGCCGGCGGGAGGGAGGAAAGGCAGGCACGAAGCCGCCGGGCGCGCACGCGCTCGTAAAGGAAAAATATTTAGTCCCTCCTGTTATTATTTACACCACACGCGGGCATTTTTATTTCTTTAGCATTCAAAGGCACGCACGCTTTACGGGGTCATTATTCCACAGGCGAGCGCGGAGCTCAGCGGGGAGTAAGAAATATTCCAGACAGAAGGAATGCCGCGAAAGGCGGCGCTTCAGCGTGAGGTGTTTAAGCGGGGCTGCTTCCCGCTGCCGCCACGACTGTTTTAGTGGCGACCAGAGCCCTAATTCCCTATATGTGGTTTACATAAGTCACAAGGCGAGGCCTGACGCTGACAGAGGGCTCATGCATATCAGCTGCCCCTATATATGCATTAAAAGCAGTGGTTTGTGACTGTACCTCTGCCAGAAAAAGGCTCCTAATCCGATTAAATTGGGGATAAACTTCCTCAATCCCGTTTGCCGGCAATGAAGTGATGTATCCCTTGGGAATGCGGCGGCAGGCACCGCTTTCGTGTTTACGGGGAGGTAACGGCGGCATCCGCAGCGGAGGCCGCTCCAACGCTCCAGCCTCGGATCCCATCTCCCTCCATCCCGCCTGGGGTTTGGCATTGGGAAGAGCCGGGAAAGGCTCCTCCCGCGGCCGCGGGATGCTCCGAGCGGGGCTGTGGGCGCAGAGGGGTTAAACCGGGCGCTGCGCGAGGCGCCGCCAGCCAGGCCCTCTCTTAGAGCCTCTCCTAGGCCTCCTTTTCCTCCCTGTTTCCCACAGGCACGAGGGCCTCCAGCGCCAGGGCTCTGCCAAACAGGCCTGGAGAGGCTCCCGGAGAGCACGCGGGCCCCGCGCGGGAAACCTCCGCACGCAGCTCCCGGCAGCGAAATTCCAGGGCGCGTATTCCCGGAGGGAAAAGGCTCCTTTCCCCGCCGGCTCCGCTCCAGGCGGCAGATCCAACGGGAAAGGCGGCTCGCGGGCGGACAAGGGCGGCGCGAGCCGGAGCAGCCTCACGTTTCGGGCCTCTCGAGGGAGGCGCGTGCCAAGAAAACGCTGCCGCGCTCGGCAACGAGCCGGCGGCGCCGCGAGGCTCCGGCTGCGGGAAGCCCACGCTCCGGCGGAGAATTAATCACGGTTTAAAAGGCACCCGGCGCGGCCTGGCGCGCGATCCCATGCGGAACGTTCTATATTAAGGCGCTGGCGCCGCGCGCTCCCATCGGCGCCTGGCAGCCAGGTAGGTGGGCAGCGGAAAGGCAAGAGATCCTGCGGAAAAAATGCGGAGTTTGACGGGAAAACAAGGGGAAAATCCTCCTGGATGGGGCCTAAGGAGGGGGGAAACAGCAGGGTGGGTGAGCAGCACCCAGGGGCCTCTGCATGAAACCCCGTGGGTCAATCCCATGGGATGTCCCAAGGGCACCGACTTGCTTCCGGACTGTAGGGCCGTGGCCAAGTGACACGAGCGTGGCCATGGATCAATCCCATGGGATGCCCACCCTTCGGATCACGCCAAGGGCCACCTGCTTCCAGACACACCTCGGCCGCAGGGCCGTGGCCAAGTGACACGAGCGCGGCCAGGCCGGCCAGCAAGTGACGAACACAGTGACACCAAGGACCAAATCCTGTCCAAATTCCAGGGGCAGGAGCCCGGAGAGGCGCTTTTGTTCGATTCTCCCTAGGCGGCTTCCTACACACCTCGATATCAAACAGCTCTGCGGCTCCCCGGGGGAGGCCGGGCCTCTTTGTTCGCGTCTCCGCTCGGCCTCCGTTACTCAACATTTGCCCATTGTGTTCGCGGCTCCTTCAAAGAGCAGCGGAGAAAGAGAATTGCTGCAAAACGGGACGAAAAAAACACACAGCTTGTTAGAGGAAGCAACAGGTCGCCAGGGCTGAAGGGCTCCGGCAAAAACACCCCTGTCCTACAGCACCGGAGCCCTCCCAAAACGGGAGCGCTGCAGTTGGGCGCTCAACAGCCTCTGGAAGAGCAGCCTGAGGAATCCGGCCTCAAGTTGCAGTGCGAGGATCTTGGAAAAATAGTACTGTGGCTCCAAGGAAGGCAGAAGGATAAAGGGAAGCAAGTAGAGGGCAAGGAGCAGCACGTGGGATGCGTCGGGATGCCAAATGGGACGCAGCGAGCGGCCAGGAACGCGCCGCGAGGGACAACACCGGCACCCAGGGGCCTGCCGGGAGCCGAGAGAGTTTTGTTAGGTCATTAAAAAGGAATAAAGATGTTGTCGCCACAAAGAGGCGGCCACAAGGGCCTCCCGAGAGCTCCAGAGCCTCCAGATCCCTTGGAGCGGGGAGGCCTTGGATGGAGACGCTGTGCACTTGGGATAAACCACATCCCATAGGATAAGCGACAGAAAATAGGGATCCCTTCCCAAGTCCAAGTGTTTGCGCTTGGCTTCATAACCGGATGCCTCAAAAACCAAGTCAGTGGTTACCAGAAGCGACGGCGCTGGTGGGTCCAGCGCGACGGGTCCGTGTTCCGTATCCACGCGATCCCGGGTGCAGTAGGATTTGTGCCACTTCCGAGCAAATGCAGTAAAGAAAACACTGCCCCACAGACCAAAAAGTGACTTAAAAAGGGCCAATAACAACTTAAATGTCCCCAGATAGGCTCAACTTCCAATGGAGGGGTGGCAAGGCGCAAATAGGAAGCTGATTTTTGGCCCAAACCTCCATGAATTGGGCCAAGAAAAAACAGAGTGCAAAACACACACAGTGGGAAGGGTGGAAAAATGAGAAACACTGGGAAAACGGCAAAACGTAAGAAAAAGGGATTCAATTTTTACAAATATCTTTCGCCTGCTCAAAGAGTTAAAGCTGTGAAGAGGAAGTCATCTCACTCGCAAAGAGCTTTTCCCTCCCTATAATCCGGGGAGACGACGTCCTGGCCGGCTCGGATCCGAGCAGCACTGCAGGCTCCCGACCATTCGGTACCAGAATATTGGCAAATTGGAAGGCATTGAGGAAAAAATAGTTAAGCAGCTGTGGAGGGATCCATTTACAAGGAACGATTAAAATAACTGGCTGTGGAGCTTGGCTCCACGGGAAGACAGACGCGATGGTCCAAGTGCCAAAAGGGAGAGGAAGCTCCAATTAGGAATAACCAAAGGAATGGCAGGGAAATTAAGGCACTCGTGGTCGTGTTTAAAAGGCTCCTCAAAGCGCCGGAGTCCGTCGGCTTCTAAAATAGCTCCTGGCTTCTCCACTTCCAAGTGGAGCAGAAATAGCTGGCACGAGGGAAGGATTCAGCTCCAAGCGAAGCCCATCCTGGACACGGATCAGCACCACGGAGCTTCCGCACGGATTCCTGGTCAGCGGCTCCCACCAATTCAATTCATTTTGTGTTTGGTTTTAACTGTGCCAAGAAAATGAGACTGACCCCTCGAATTGTCACCGAAGGCGACACCACCTTTGGCTTTAGAGAAACACGGAGCAAGGAGGTCGACCCGTGATTCCCAAACCGGAATCCGGCCTTAAATTCATCCTCCGTGTTTAAACAGGGTTAACGTGCCCTGAAACACAACCCAGCCCAGGCCGCTGTTTAACAAGGGCAGCTGTTCAGAAACACGCCGAATTCCTGTGCCAAAACAGCGGTGTTTTGGTGACAACTCCATTTAAGTGGTTCGCAGAGGAGCGGGTGGTCCCTGCCCCGAGAGCCCCAAAACACGGCAGAACAAATTGGGAAAAATCCAGCAAAGCGTTAATGGCGCAGAATCCAAGCGGGGAAAAGCAGGGATCGCTTCCCAAAGGCAGGCACCGCCGGGACGGGGGAAGGGAAGAGGCCGAAGGAGGCGGCGGGAGCAGCCGCTTTTCCCTGCCACAGGCACCTCTTTTTCCTGCCTTAAGGAAAAGGCCCCGGAAGCTCCCGGGGGGTCACCCCGTTCCCGATTCCGGATCTTTGGGTATCAGGAGGGGGGTGGGGCCGCGCCC
>JAVCKT010017303.1:0-10507 GCA_032273925.1 Rhynchotus rufescens
GAAACCATGCAGATATGTAGAGGGAAAAAAAGTAGTAGTAATGCAGTAGCAAACTCCCTTTGAAGTAGCAAACTCCCTTAGCCGTGGGCGTTCAGAGTATATAACGATATCTTTGTGATTCATTACTGGTTTGGAAAGCATTTCCAAGTATCAAAACCTTTTGATTATTCATTTATTCATAATTATTTGTCTGGTTTGAATTCCTGGTTTCATTTATCAGCTTTTCCCCTCAGAGTATTTCTTGAAATACGCAGCAGAAGCTGATTCTGAAGACACGGAGCTGGGTGCTTGTTACTGTGCAAAGTTCAAATAGCCTTTTGTGTAGGTAGATTCAGACATGCTGGAAGCTACTGCTCCTTTCATTCTTGATTGCTGCATACTTAGCATTGTAGCAGTTCTGCTTTTTGCCTGCCTTATGATTGACATGATGCCTTATCAGCCTTTTGTTTATCAAAAATTGTGTGCCATGATGAAAATAATAACCTTGTGCAGAGGGGAGAGGGTCTTCTGAGATGCTTTGAAGGTACAGAAGAGAGAGCCTGGCAGCTCCCTGTTAGTCCTGCTGCTTCAAGAGGTGTTTTGGCCATATCGGGTTGTTAAGTCACACATCTGCAAAACAAAATGAAACACAAGCTGCTTGAGACAGCGATTCCTTTCTCCTGATGCTTACATCCAAGACATTGGGAGAAATGTATACTTCCTAACAGGTCTGTTGTATTTAGGTCTAACATGCTAATAGCAATACAAACTCAAGTTACAGTAGAACTTCTCTTATGTAATCAGCCCTGCATGGGTGGCCAGATAGTGATTTCCATCAGTCTGGAGGAAAAATAGGACAGATTCCTATTTGAACCTTGGCTCTACAAGGCTTTTCCCTGCCCTCGTCTGCTGCAGGGGTGAAGCCCACTTGAATCCTTGCTACGCTGGCCAGGCCTCCATCTCATGGCAGAAAATGGCAGTAAGTTTTTCTGCAAACTTCTGCCACCTCAGTGTAAGTGTTAATCTGCTTCTCAGCTCTAGGCATGTCGAGCGTTCCTGTTGAATATGTCATTGCATTTCAAGATTGCCCTTATCTCTAACGGGCAGATTTCAAAATTAACTCCCTTGGCTGTCTGTTAAACACTGCAGCTGTCCCTGGGGAAAGGGGGATAGTGTAATTACTGCATCAGCTTTCTAATAGAGATCAATTCTGTCTTTCATCCATTTTCTCTGCAGGATGCTGCAGTGCTCTTTTTGACATGTCATGGCCTCAGGGATCTATAAGCTCACTATAGGCAAAATTTTAAAATTGTGTGCAGCTTGTCATTCTTGACATTCAGGAGGCTATTTACAGAAGTCTTCAGAAAAATACGAAGAAAAATGTTGGCATGTGGAGATTTGAAAACACATTTCACTTCCATGCCTGGACAGCATCTGAGAGTAGGATAAGGGGATTCGCTTTTACTTTGTTCTTGTCTTAATTGGTGAGCATCTGTTATTCTAAAAATTGACATTCTTTATGTGTACCCATCATTGCATCCTTGCAAGATCATTGCTGCCTGCGTTTTCCCATTAGTGGTGAACAGAGAGACAATGTTGGAGATAGAAAATTTTCATATTTTTCCCTTTGCTTGCAATTTCTATACTCATTCTACTGTTTAGAGAACCAAGCAAGTGATCCCCACTTGTCTTGGAATAAATAATTGTCCTGCCATGATAGTACATTATTACCACTGAAGCGGTGATATTCTATAATCTATTGCAAAAGCATATGTTTAACATTGAAAGAATTCTTCTGAGTGCTTGCACTGAAGGGTGGTTTTTTTCCTGGAGCCTCTAGTGGTGACCGGGACTGCTTCCAAATTCCAGGGGATGGAGGGAGGGAAAGGGGCCTTAACCCATTAGTGGCAAATGAGAAGCTGCTCTGTGGCTGGTGGGAAGTTTCTCCATCTGTGCATAAGGGTAAGTTCTGTTGCGATTGGTATTTAATCCGTTTCAAAGTTGTGACAGGAACTTCAGAACTGATGGGTTTTCTTTCCAAACCAATATTTTAGCCAGACCGTGTGTAAATATAGTTGTTCAGTGAAAGAGGAGACAGTCAAACTGCAGTTACATGCCCAGGTTGCCTGGTTAACTCTCTGTGTTCTGCAGCAGCTGTTGTTTACGTGGCTGTTACAGCTTGCTGTCGTGATAACTTTAGCTGTTCCTGAGCTTTGAGGAGATGAATGACAGATTCCTGACTGTTTGCATAACATAAGCATCATAGTATGACTTTAATTTTTATATCTTTCCATTTTTTCTGATAAATACAGATGATAGGCAAAATTAAAAAGGAGGCATTTCCATTAGAAAGCCAAGAAAGCAAAAACAAATGTTCTAAACATTTGGATGCAGTGTACATGCTGTGGTTCGTTTAAAATACTGTGACTGCAAAGGTTTCATTTGTGCCTCTACCCAAATGAGTAAAATTGGTTTTAAAAAAAGAGCTTTTTGTAAATAGTATCAATTTCTCTCCCCTCAAATTTTCTTTCTCATGTAAAATGCTAAAATGTACTTTGAGCTAGAAAAGCTCAATGCTTCTTCCAAAAAGATGCAGGTAGCAGATTAAAACTTACCTATTTCTTGAAAGAAGTAGAGTCAGCTTGTGGCATAGCAATAAATGAGGTAAATCTATGTCTATTTGCCATCGGAAAGAGTTTTGAATGTACATGCTGGGTGGGACCTTAGCTGTGATTGCTTCAAGATTCACTCTTTTGCAGTCTGCTGCTGTGTTCAAGTTTACATATCATGGAGTTTCTGGAGTTTCTCAGATTTCCTCCTCCTCACTTTTTCTACTGCTACGTGATGAAAAAGCAGAAGATGTGGACCTGTGTTCTCTGCCATTAAGTCAATTTTTCTAGAGACTTGAATAGCTCCTTTTTTTTAAAATATATTTATTTTTTTAACTTCCTGGCAGCCAGTGTCTGTTAGTTACCAGAAAGAGATTTTACAGTATGTGCCTGGTTAGCAGTAACCAGCTTGAAAAAGCAGTTGTGTACATTAAAGCTTCCTGTTGTTATTGCCAGAGTGGTGATATGATGTTTCCTATCTCTGCCCATCCTTCTGCCTTTGCAGTGCACATCTTGTTGATTTACTAGACGGTGAAGAGTTGCCAGAAACTTGTGTTGATGATGCTGTAGGCCATCCAGTTGCTGGCTTGACAGCAGGAGTTTCGGAAGATGCTGCTGGTTGCCCTCATCCTGGCACAAAGGAAACTGCTGTTGACAGAGTGGACCCTGATCGTAAGAGAATTTATAGATTTTTTCCTATTATCATTACATATCTGTTAGCTGATTAAATAGTCATGAGGCTGTTTTCTTACAGAAATCCAAAAGAGTTTGGGAGAACTCGCTTTGATAGTGTGTATAAGGATGAATTTACCACTTCACACTGAAGTGCAGCTCTCTCTAGTACCTGAGGTACTGCATCTAGTTCAGTTGAAGTCCCGCACCAAATTGTTAAGGAATCAACTTTCAGGAGAGCGAGTTTTACTAGCAGACTTCTCTCAGTGAGATTTCTAACCTTGCTGTCTGGACTGCCCACCCTTAGCAACAGGAACCACCTTGTAAAGACTCTCTTCATCAGATTCAGGTCACATTGTGATACCATGCAAGATAATTATTTTGTGATTTTCTGATTTTCCTGATTAAAGTATTTTGCCAGAAATTATTTCAGAGGTGTGTAAGACACTACCAAGCATTTAAATCCTGCAAGTTAGGACAATGTGGCCAGTCGCCTCTGGCCTGTTTCAGCTGGAAGCAACTTATTTCCGAGGGCAAAGGGTACAAGGGAAGAATGGCAGTTTTTTTGTGAGATCTGAGCTCAGCCACTAATGAAGTGCAGCCATCTGAGCAGTAGTAAACTTGCAGTAGTGCAGAATGGTCTAAAATATATGAAGTTTGTAGACACAAAAATTGCATTAAAGGTTGAGCAAGTTGCTCTACCTCTCACTCACCCTCCTGTGAAAATCCACGTCTTTAAAACCTTTGCCTTTAGGTTTAGGAAAAATGCAAGCTACAAGTCAAATATATATGTACAGTGGCATTAGCAGGATATTGTCTTTTCCTTCTTTTTCAGCATTTGAAGATACACTCCTGAAACTGAAACAGCTGGAGGCAGAGCACAGCAGCCCCCTGGCAACTGCCCGTCCCAACATCAACATAAACGTGCAGGTACTTGGCCTTCATTCCTCTTTCTCAGGTTACAGAGAACCTGTTACTTAACCTGTTCCGTTTACAAGATTTTTAAGAAGTTTAAGTAATGTTAGGGAAATGTAAAAGAAATGCAGGCACTTCATTGTATATAAATCTCTGCATGAGTTCAGGAGGAAGGAGATCAGGGTGCACGTATGTACATGAATACTGCAGCCTGGTGATGTTTTCTAAAATAAATCATGGGGATGCTTAAACAGTTGAGATGTTCCCCTTCTCTCCTCTCTTTTGTCCATATACATCGTTCAGATGTTGCGCTTTTTGGGGTGTTTTTCTTTTTCCCATCACATGCAGCAATTCTTGTAGAACTTCTGTTTTGACCTTCTGTTAAGGTAAAGTTGCTGGCAATCTGTCCCTCCTATTAAGTAAGTCGTTTTTATCCAGCTCCTTGAAACGGGTGTTAGGTGAGGTTGTGTTGACACAGAGAGGAATGGTGTGGCTTGATGTAGTACTCTCAAAAATCCCTTCAAGCAAGTCGGGCTGCATTTCCCCAGGCAGCTGGGCCAAGCCTGCTCAGAGGAGGGGGAGGACTCCCTTCCCCCTCATTCCTCTGTGCTTCCCCTTCTCCTCTGCCACCTCCTGTAGTCATTGGATGTTTCAGTGAACCCTTGTAATTGCAAAATGGCAGAAAACTATTTTTTGACCTTTTTGGGGTTTTTTTTTTGTTAATACTTCTGTGGTTTTTGAAACTGTGAGTTGAATAGCCTTGCAGATGGGTCCAAGAAATGCCAGAGTGAAAATAAACAGCATGAATTCACTGTTTCACAGAGAACTGCCTCCACAGAGGGGGCACTTGGCTCACCAGCCAGGGCAAGGGGTTATGGCTGTAAAATGTTGGTACAGTGCAAGGCACTTAAAGGGAACAGAGCACATGAAGTGTGATTTGTTTGGCCTCTCATCTTTTGTGTGTGATAGCTGTTTGATTTCTTGATTGTTTGGTTTTGATTTTTCAAAGAAACTGCAATGTATTTTTCCCTCCAGGTTGCACTGTAAATAAATCCAATTTAAAAAAGCAATTCAGTCCCTTTACCGTGTGCTAAAACATTAGGTTGCTTATCGTATTTTGAATAAGAAGAGGCCGTAAAACAACTTGCAGCCTTATCTCTGTATTTAGTGCTGTCCTTGCAGCAAGGCCTGACGATTTATCTGCCTTCTGGTAAAGTGGAGATTTGCTTGTTGCCTCCGCAGTAAAATGAGTCAGGTTGTGAGAGTGGCTTTTGGTAGTGCATGTCTGGGCTAAGCCTGTTCCTAGGCATTGGTTTCCCCTCTAACTCTGAGAAAAGGCTTTTGTTTTTGTATGCTTGTTGCTACAGGCTGTTTGCTCGTCCCCTTTAAGGGCTGCTGCCCGGGATGCCTTGTGTACCCCTCTGCTTAGTGACTGCATTACAAAGATTACCACGGCGCTAAGAAGATTAGCCTATAGGTCTCCTTACCCCAAACCACTGCCTCAGCACAAACAGGAGCGAGGCTGCACAGCTTACACAGCTTGCTTCAGAGGGTCTTCGCCCGCTGAGCTCTGTTTTAAACAGAAGAAAAAAATCTGTACCTTAAAAAATGAGAATATGGAGCGAAACTGTGTTAATAATCTTTAAAACATCTCTGGATTCCTGTAAGGAGCTAATCTAAGAAGCAGCTGCCAATACAGTTCAGTCACAGGTATCCAGCTCTCATGTGAGAAGCAGAGTGACTCTGAATATAGAGTTTACAGTGGCTGGCATGAAATGACCCTGGTTAGAGAGAGTAAGTTTGTATAACTTGGAAATAGCTAATCGGTGCATCAACAGTACACCGGCACATTTCTTTCTTTTGGAAGCAAAGATGTCAGCAACTTTTAGTTGCAAATTGCATTTTGAAAGCTTAAATTAAATTATCAATGTTTTTCTTCAAGTGGAAAGCTGAAACAAAGCTTTCCAGCCTCTGGGATTTAGCTTGCTACGTGGTTACTTGAGAATGATGGTTAAAAAGATAAACAAAGATGAGAGAATGTTTCTGTATATGTCAAATTCTGCAGGGGTTGGATTGCAGAGACAGGTAGGCTTCAGTTTGCAGGTGTTTGCCAGATGAGCACGCTCCAAGTTGTGATTAGAGATAAAGATTAATCATTTGGAAATTAATTCTGAAAGGAGTGACCTCAGAATAGCTCTTAAAAACACTTTATTTGCCTGTTTTTTCAGGCTGCTTAAAAAAATATCTCCACGTGGGATTTGTTACAAAATGTTCTTTTGCTGGCTTGTAGGCACATGCATGTTGTTTCACTGTTAATTATTTACTCATAAGAGGTTCTAATGTCTTTTTCTGGCTGAACAGAATGGGACAATAATATTGACTGCTCTGTATCAACTGAAACCTTAAAATGAGCTTGAATCTTGGAGTTTGTTGTTGTTCTAGCATTCTTTGGAGTGTGTAATTGCAAATTTCAGCATGTTTAATATCAGTTAAGTTTTACCAATGCATGAAATACCAATGTAGAAAAATAGAAATACTGATGTAGAAACAGTTTGAGCCCATAGAAGGTTTGATGAAATACCTCAGTGGAAAACATTAGTTCACCAGGAGGGTAGAGCTGTATTTTCAACTTTTTAAGTAATTGTCAGGTGCCAACGAACTGTTCAGTTATTTTATGTTAATTAAAAATCTTGAACTTCTTTATTCCCACCTCAGATGACCTGCCAAAATTGTCTTTACATAGTTCTATACTTCCAGAAGCTCTTGCTTTATTTCTTCGGTAGGGAAATATTTATCTAGCCTTCCCTGCCCTTTTAGAAAGGGAGAAACCTTTCCAGAATGTGAATTAGGAAAGGTGGAATGAATGGCCCTATTCTTCCTAGCTGCTCTTTGCCAAATTTTGCTGGAATGGAAGCAGGCAACTTAGTCACTTCCAGCTTTCACTAGCACAGTGGCCTGATCTGACAAAAGAGAGCAAATAACTCTTAAATACACAAGCACTCTGCTTTCATCAGCTTCTAAAGTGAAGTGAGCAATAAAAAGTTAACCCCATTTGCCTATATTTTAAATCTGTTCTGAAGTTAGAAGTACAAATATACAAGGTTTCCTTTATTTTTTGTGATTTTGAGTACTTGGAGGTTGCTCAAAATCTCTGTATGGTAGATGCTTTTTCTCTTCGCAGAGAGGTTTTCAGTGGCAGCAGAAGCACTGCTCAAGAGCACAGAGGACTGGGAAAACATCCTGCTGCTGCCTTTAATTGTTCGTTCTGTTTTTGTGCTGCTGCTTAGCTCCTTAGACAGAAATGGGGCAATGAGCTGAAGAACCAAGTGCAAATATTTTTTGTCCAGTGCCGGGAAACAGGAAGAAATCCAGATGAGCTAGAATATTGACAAAGCACAGCAGCCGTGTTGTTATAGGTTAAACATCTTGTAAATTAGACATCTGAAGGATCTGTCAGGTGCCAAATGCTTTCTCACCTACCTATATGCTGTTTCTTAAAAAAAAATACAATCATGATAATTTGTCGTCTCTTCGACTGGCACCAGATCAGTGCTCTGGGAATTCCTTGTAGGAGGTGTTACATTATCCAGTTCAGTAAGGTCCAGTGTAAAAAGTTAAGTGCTGGGTGCCACAATAGTACAAATCATAATTCAATTTTAATTATCCCAGACAGTTGGCAATCTCAGTAGCTTCTGTAAAATTAAAACGATTAAATGTTTAATAAATGCTTGTTAGTGTGCATGGATTTTGTGAACGTGTGCATCTCAATGTTTACTAACAAATGGTGGTTTCTCTTTATTTATTTTGACATATGTTGACATTTATTTTGACAGTGTTCCTTTTAGGTTTTAAAAAGTTCTGTATTCCTTGCTGACTGTGGCCAAAAATTAAAAATGGGTGCTCTTTCATCTAGTATTATAAGTCCCTAGTTGCACACATAAAGAGATTGCTTGGAAGGAGAGCAGAAGAGGAAATGTTTTCCCCCTCCGTAAAATCTGAGTGCCCAGGAGTTATCACCATTATTTCCAGTTAATGAAAAAAGTTAGAAGTGGAGGTTAGCTGGTTAAGAGACAGGTCTTTTTATAACTCGTTTTCCCATTTCCTTATTATTTTTATTTTCTACCCTCTATCCATGCAATGGGCTTGTTTCTTCTGGATACACTGTGATTCCAGAAATCTAGCTGGAATTTGCCCATTGTAGGGACAGAGCATTTGCCTTGAGGAAGGAGGCTTCTTTAGCCAGAAATTCGTTAGGAAAGTAGGTCTCTGTCTCCCCCTGCTGAGCTATACCCTGAGAAGAAAGGTCACAAAGTTTCCACTCCACTAATTAATTTCTGCCAGTAATGAAATGAAATTAGATGGAATTCTTAAGAAACATCTTATAATGAAGAAATAGAGTTGACATAGCAAATTATACTGTATTGTAAAGATACCTAATTTTTAATTGTTCTTAGAATGTATCGGGCTACCCGGTTGCTTTTATATGATTAGTTATGGGAGAGCTAATTAATAATTAATAATTTGTTGCTGTAATTTATGAGTGAATTTTAAGGTTAAAAATCCCTAATTCTATTTTGAGAGGAAATTATCAACTCATACTGAAGATACTCCCATGTAAGAGGTTGGTGGCTATGCCCATGTAAATGTGCTGTTAAAATAAATAGTATTTAAAGCCCTGCTATACTTAGAAACTCCATCAGGTTAAGCAATGACTAATTACATATGGTCATGCTCAGTTGATGTATATGCAGTGTGATCATTTGTTTATGTAGCAACCGAGCTCCTCCTTTGCAAGACTGGTAATTACAAAGTTCTACTGCTCAGTAGGTGAAAGAGAACTCATATCAGTAAGCTAATAATCAAGCTTTATGACAAAAATACGCTATTTACAATAATAATATAGTTCTTCCCCAAGATATCTTGTCCTGTACAGCCTGGGCAATAGGATCCTAAGAGGACAGAAATGAATGGAGAATGCAGGTCTGAGATGATCTGTTTAGCTCAGGGATCCATCTCAAAACTCTGCCTCTTTCTGCCAAATTTTTCAAGCAAACCTTTTGATCTTGAATCAGTGAAATCTGTTGCAAATTCAGGAATCACTGCCATCAGTTCATGCTGTATTTTTAGCATGATGCTTTGCATCTGCATTTCTAAGCATCACTTTTTTTTTTTTTTTTTTTTTTACTTTGTATCTTGCATGTTATAGTTAATTTCTGAAATAAAGAATAAGCTGCTTTATTATTTCAGGATAGTTCTGCCTATTTTTCCTCTCCCTTGAGACTTCATTGTTATTTAGAGATGTTCATGACTTCAACTCAGACTTTTAATGTGGGAACTGCTTCTAATGAACATTTTCTGTGCATAGGATGAAGTGATAAAGTTGACAGATAAATGTCTTAACAATGCAATTGAGAGCCCTATACCAGTGGCAACATGGCATCCAGCAGACATCAAAAGCAATATCCTGAAGGCCCAGGCAGAGACAGGATACAAGGTAAACACTCATTTTTATTTTTCTTATTTTTTTTAATCGGGCAATCGACAGTAGTTGTAATATGAGAAATATGCATTAGATGTCAGGAGAAATTTCTTTACTGTCATGGTGGCCAAATACTGGAACACATTGCCCAAAGATGAGTCCCTTATCCTTGGTGGTACTCAGAAGCTGGGGGAGGCCCAGAGTAACCCAATCTAATTCTGGTTTTGTGCCTTCCTCTGAGTGGGAATTGAACCAGATGACGTCAGAAAGTTCTCTCCTAACCAAAATTATTCTCTACTTGTGTGTGTGTGTGTGTATACATTAAAAAATATATATAAATAGTATTATATGTATTCTTCTAGCATGCCCTAGTACATTTCATAATAAAAGATATTTTATTTGACTACACTACTGAATTTTTTCATAAAAATAGTTTTATGCTTTAATAAAGCATAGTAAAACTTCAACAAAGTTTTAACAATAAGCTGATGAGCACTGCACACCAGTGTGGGAGGGGGGAACTCAGCTTTTCTGTGTATCTCGGAGCTGATGCAAAATGGCACCAGGTATCAAAAAAAGGTTCTTTTTCTCCATTTTTCTCTCAGGTCACAAGAGAAGACAGCTTGAGAGTTATCAAGAATTCCAACGTTCAGGATGCTGCTGTCAGGTACTGGCTAGATTTGGAAGAAATAGGCAGGATCTGGTCATTCAAATAGAGCATTATAAGAACCTGGAGCTCTGGAGTCTTGGTGTTCTGTGTGATCTTTCTGTGGCTTAGTGATCACTGAAATTTACCTCGGAAAGAGAGTTCTTAGGTTCACTTTTCTGTTACAGCATAGATTAACCTGATAAG
>JAVCKT010017308.1:9547-31499 GCA_032273925.1 Rhynchotus rufescens
GCAAACTAGCTGCTACAGTTTACTAGCACCTACAGACTTGGGTTCTTTCTTCTTCTTTGCTTTCTGGACCACACCGTCTTGAACTTTTTCTGCACAATGATACAAAAAGATGCTGATGAACACAGAGATAGTTGATAACCTGGTGATAAGAGTGATATTTTGGGAGAGGAGTTTGAATGCCTTCATGCTAGGTCTCAGTCATGGTCTTCTATCTCCTACTGCAGACAGGTTTAAAAAAAACATTCTTGCCATATCATTTTATGATGAGCTTGACCTTGTTAGGCTCTAAAAATACCTCCTTGAACATAAACAAACAGATATGAAGATTGCAGAGTTTAGGTAGTTTCAAGGTTATGCAGCATTAATCACTTTTGTGCTTCTTAATTCTTCTTTTATGATTGGCAATAGCACACTTTACATTAACTTTGGTAGCACTTGATCAGTTTTATCATGATTAACATTACAAGTCATAGCTACAAGTATGATTAACAGACATACATCAGCACAGGTCCACTAACATGTATGTTGATTAGCATCAGCCTTTTTTTTGTCAGAAAGGGAGTTTAAATTTGGGGTTATTTTGTGGACATGTATGTCTCTGTGTGTATACACACATATAAAAATATCTTCATAGTAAATGACAACATTTTCTTATACATCTGTTCTGCTACCTCATGCCGCTAGACAAAAACTGGAAAGCCATCTTTTCCTGACTATGAGCAATCCATCTTGAAACTTTAATTAAAGAATAATTTGCCACTGACAAATTACCAGAGGGTGGATATGTCACTCATAGTGTTGGCATGTAATTTCAAAGAGCACAGCTAAAATCACAGGAGACTAACAGATATGTATATGTGTTTGTATTTGTATAGATGATAAGAACATAATTGATATGAAGGAATTTCTAGATATAATTTATATATTAGGTGGAAATTCAAATTTGAAGTCAGGCACTGTAGTAAATCTACATCTTTTGAAAAGTTAGTAGAAGCTCTGCTAAAACAGGTAATCACTTGACATTTTTAAAACCACCAGTGTTTCTTTAGCTGTGTTAGGTTTCATAAAGTCTATATACTTGATGAACTCCCCAGTAACTTTTAATTTGGCTTTATGGAGACATTTTTATCAACTCTTCTTTTAAAATGGTATCTGAGAGAAGAAGCATCTGTAATAACATGAGAAGGGCTTTTTTTTTTTGTCTTTAGATTTGTAATTCGGATTATTTAAATTGGTGGTAAAACGTGGTAAATGATCACCTGAATCCTCAATGTACATTTATAAATGAATGGCTTTGTGCAAAGCTCCTATTAACTGCTAGCAACATTACGCTAAAAATTATTTTCCTGTTCTGTAACAGCAAATGCCTGAACAAATACTGCACAACTGTTCATGATTATGTTTTTCATTCAGGTGATTTGTAAAAGCCCTTTATTAAAAGCTTATCAATTATATTTATTCTTTTCCCCCATGAAACTGGGATTTGTTTTCCATAAATTTTTGATCTGAGGTCTGTATCAAGACAGTTTTCAAACAGGAGGCACTGCCTACCACCAAAACTGCTTTCTATTGCCTTTGGTTGCCCTCAATACAAATAACCTTTGCATTAACTATTCCTGCCCAAGAAAAAACACCAATATAGTAGAAGTTGTAAAGAGCATAGATTTCAAGTTCTTTATTTCATCTCTGCAGAGCTTTGTTTTACCTTTATCTCATCCAAGAGAACCTCATAAATCAGATGAAACAAAAATTACATTAGAATCATATGGAAATTTCATCTAATGTGAAAGTAGCTTGCTTGCAGGATAGAAACCTATTATCCTTGGGTGTACAGTTTCCTGACTCAGGATATGCAGGAAAGGTAGAATACACGTACCCTAGATATAATCCTATATGTTTGCTGGTCACTGTTACTTCTTCTTATATTTTGTTGGGTTTATTAGCTTCTCTTTTTGATAGTCACATATCTTTATTTTTTTTCCTTATTTTGACCCCCTAAAACATATCCATCATGTGCTCTTCTTAGAAGAATATTAAATCTACATTAAAAGCTTGGAAACTCACATCTAAAGGTCACAGTTACAATTCTATATATAGACTCAATTGCACTATGTTTCTTTCTAGAACTACTGAACTACTGAATTTTTAACCCAAAGGAAATCGTCTTGTCTATCTTTTCTGTTGGCATGAATGCACTCATATTATGCTTCTCTCCAACTCTTTATGTAAGCCAAGGTTTTGGAATAAACATCTGAAGGAAAAGAGGGAGAGTGAATTTAATGTGTTTAATCAATGACAGTGTTAAAAAGGTTGTTGATTAGTTATTGACTGGAACATCTAAGTCAAGCAGTTGGCCATTAGCCTAAACATAAGTGTTGACAGTACAGCTTGTCCATCGGTGTGACCTCAAAACTGTTGTAAGTCATACTCTTTCTGTGAGGGCACAGCCAGTCATAACCTATGTAAAATCTGTAGGATCTGTAGGATCAAAAGCATAGAAAAAATGAGACACGAGGCTGGGCAGAGTCAATGATTATATATTGAAAATCTGTTTTCTTAGATATTCAGTTATTGCGCTTGATAATTTCTGTGCTACTTTAACTGAGTGATGGATAAGCACTGTAATTTTCTTTCGAACAAAGACTGATTCTTTCAGTGGAGGAGACCTGTACCATAGACATTATCCTGGAACTACGAATCCTGCAAATTCTACCAAAGTAATGGTAGTTTGAGTATCCTTCCTTATAGTTATAAATGTCCATTATTACCCTTGGCCTTCAGTAAGGAGGCCAATTAACACCTTGGAAAAAATGCTCCCCATGTTTCAGACACCCAATAGGTTGTCACCATAGCTTTCTGAATACTACTTCGACTGCAAATGGCAGATTTGTAGCAGATTATGCTTTTCTCTTCTTGATTTGTCACACTCCTTTTTTTTCTCCTTGATTATAGATTTCATTGGCTAAAGGAATATATGTTAAGACCTCCCCAGTGAGATTAACTATATTAGGAAAGGAGCCAAACCTGAGAACTCTCAACAATTTTTTTTTCAGAAAAATCTTATATATCTTAAGTTATAACATGTTAGTTTCAGTGTGAGAGTTACTTGTAATTAAATTATATTAATAATAACCCATTTGTGTCATCCATGACACAATAAAAGGTGTTCGATAATGGTCTGATATCACTTCATTAATTAATTCTCTGGGAAAGAGCTTCCAAATAATGGCATTTTCCCATGGCATACTGAACCTACATAATAGACCATCATTCCAGCAGGCTGTGCAACTATTAACAACAAGCTTTGCTATGCTCACTGACTTTCTGCTATTAAGAATTTTAATTTAGCTATAAATAATATTGACAACACATATTGAGAAGGATCAGATTAGAATTCTACCCCAAAATAATTGCTTCAGATCAGTTATGAAATAGTGGCTAGTACAATCGTTAACCAGGAATTGAACTGTAAAGTTTATGGTTCTATGATTAGAAATATCTGAAATAGCCTTAATTACATTTATTAAAGGGTGCAGAAGCACCTTATATGTGAAAATCAAAACAAAACAAGTAAGTAATCTGAGCAGTTCTTCGATATGCACAAATGGTAGACTATTATTTTCAGTTTACAGCTTTCTTATAGGTTATTACCAGGCACAGTATCAGATTTGGTTACTCTTTCCTAAATAAAGTGGAGTGCATAATTATGTCTTTTATTTTTTTGTAATCAAGATCAGAGCTGCAAAGTTGACAGTTTTAATAGATTTTTTTGTTTATTTGCAGCAGATTCACATTTTTTTAAGTTCACCTATACGTTCACTGATGTTAGTGTTTATTTTTAAATGTGGGAGCAGAGAGGAAAATATCATGGAAGTACCATATTGATTTTAGTGTTGCACATTATCAGTTGTTTATAGGAAAGATGCAGATGGACATCTTATTCCACTTAGTTACCACTGCTTGTAGGACAATCTATGATACACATCCCAAGCTGGCCAATTTTCTACTCTAAAGTGAACTTGAAGCTAGCAGAGCAAGCAATAGTAAAATGAGCATATATAGTTGCAGTTGGATAACATGAAAGCACCTTTCCCTTGAAAACGGAATTTTGGATCCTTTTTTTAGGGACAAAGGTCTGTATTTCATTGTAAACTGTTTTATTTTCCTGTAGACTACTTGCAAACTGAATCACTTTAAAGTTTAAAGTTAGCGAAAAACATCAACTCTTGACTTAGCTTGTTTCTTTCAGGTGAGCCACATCCTCCTGATAAAGTCAACATTTTTATGTAGCATCTCATGTCTACTCAGGAGCATGATCCTTGCAGAGTACTCTCTTGGGGAAACCTAAGTTACTCTGTCCTCTCATATATGGTTCTCTTCTGTTTATTTTCCATAAAAAAGGTGACAGAATCTCTATAAAGCCTGTGGTTGGATGGCATCTGAGTGAAAGGCGATGTGTGCACATCCTGGCTGTTTCCTTTTTCTCTTCAGCAATTCATTTTTAAACCTAAAATGGCCCACAGCTAATTTGAATGTCTTAATTTCAAATATTTATGGTATAACTTACAAATATACTGAAGACTTCTGAACTGTGAGGTCTCAGAAACTTTTGAGGAATTAAATTCTAGATATTCTCAGCTGGACAGAAAAACTTTTTACATAATTTTTTTTTTTTTTTTTTTTTTTGCCACAACTAACCATTCAAACATCATCTTAAGAAAGATGTCATAGTTTGAAATTCAAACATCTGGTCATCATTAACCCTCCCTGTTCACAGATGCTGTTTTACTTAGACTGAACCAGAAGGCAGACAATAATTTATAGCCCGTAGTAAGAGGAGAAAAGTCTGGTAAAATGCGTAACTGACCATGAATGGAAGTCTCTGACAGGTTCAGTCCTGGGGTAAGGTCAGTAAGGAGACAGATTTAAGAAAGGAAATCACACCCTGGTGATTTTCCTGGCTTATGATGAGGAGGTTCCACCTAAGCTTGTCAAATGAGAGGTGATGTTAAGGCAAGCTTTTCCACAGAATGTTGAGCTGCATCTAATGAGATTTTGCACTACAAATGTTAGGCTAGTTTGTGGTTTTGTTTGCTATTATCATTTCAAGGCTGGCTTTACACCATTCTCTGAGAAAAAAAGAAAAAGTTGGCATTACAAAATATTAGATTAAAATGTGTCACACAGTCAAATATCACAACACAAATCTCACTGTGTATTTCCTGGATTTTGCCAAAGACTAAAATGTCATCACTACATATTGGGAATGTACTGAGTTACTACATAGATTATACTTCAAGTTTTGAAACGTCTCAGCATCTGAGGATATTTCAAGCATTCATTGCTTGTACTATCTCAAAGCTTAATGAATTTGCTTCACGGAGTCAGTTTAATAGGTTAGGAAAATCCAGCAATTTAGAAGAATTTTAAGTATACTATTTTAAGTTTTGGTTCCATTTATTCATATTATAGAGTTTCCTGGTCTTCAAGGAGCTTTCTGAATTGAAAAAAAATAAAGCTCAAGAAAGTCCATGATACCTTTGGATCCCTGGGTATGTGAAAGATGAACGGAAGAATGAAAAAGTGAGATTGATCATACAATACTGTGGGATCAAAGAAGGGTTTTTTTAAATAAATGATATTGAGATAAGAGTTTCAAAATTCTGGGAGGATTTAAGTGAGAGAAGAAAAAGAAGAGGAAGAAGAGGAAGGAGAAGACAAGAAGATCCCTGCCTTTCACTGTAATGAAGCTCTGGGCATCTAATGAGAAGGAGTAAAAAAAGAAAGGAACCTGAAAGGAACCAAAAATGTAAATTTTTCAGTTCTAAAGAAATGTCAGTGCAAGGGATAAACTCTTCCACAAAATTCCTTCCCTGCCTAGCCTATCTCTTTGCTCCTGTCAGAGTCTGAACGCCTGTAGGCTGGGTAGGCTAGAAGAAGGCAAGATGCTCAGATAGAGCGGTTTTTCAGTTTTCCTCCTTCTCAGATGAGCAATTTGTGGCTGTCATTGTTTTAGCTGAACACTGAACAATGCCTTCAAAATTTTGGCCAGTATCAATTACAAATATAAATTTCTGATTAATGTAACTATGACAATGGTTTCATCTATAAACTTTGTCTTAATTTCATTATGTTAGACTTCTTGAAAAATGATGCTTGGGCCTATTCACATTCTTTACACAAAATAGCCATTGAAATCAATGACCCAGGAAATGAATTTGCCACCCTTTCCCTGGTGATACACTACAAAAAGAAAAAAAAAAAAAGAAAGAAAAAGTGTTGTGCAATCCAGGTTTCTCTTTTCCCTCTGTGAAGTATCTGTGTGCCTGAATTCACTGTTCATCCACATAGGTATATTTTTAAACTGAAATGAATTTTGCTTGATCTGTCCTTGTTTACTTTGTTAGTCTGATATTTGAATAAAATCTCACTGAGCTAGAGGATATACAGGCTGTCCGTTATTCATGATAAAAGAAGGTGCCTCTTTCCCTTGCTAGCCAACAACAACATCAGAAAACAAACAAACAAGCAAGAAACATGCCACTGGGTATCTGTGTGCAGAGAAACAGCAGAAAAACAGCAAGTGCAGACAGCTACAGTCAGAGAATCACTTGCAAAATAAACCTTAAAAGGATGGAACTTTTGGGATGATATGTTGGCTAGGAAAACACACACATACATATACAAAGAAAAATTAGTAGAATTTCACCAGTTCTTAGATTCATGATGTGTTCAAAAAGGAATAAGTCTTTGAGTATCCTTTCATAAAATGAGGTTTGTTTGCAACAAACATTGGAGGCATTAATGTTACTTTCTAAGAGAAATGGATATTAATGGATAGCTTATATAAAGAGAGATAAAATATCTTTGTATTACAGGTTTTTAATTTTTGTACTAGTGTGCATTTTGATAGCAGTTACAACTGAGTCTATCTAAAGATAATATGGGTCAAAAAAATTGCACAACTTCTTTTATTTCTATCAAAGAAACTAATACACCTGAAGGCAAAAATTACAGACTTCAGTTTAAGATCTAATATCAGATATTTTCCTTTGAGATTTTCCCCCAAACAACTATTCAAAATAGAAAAACCTGACTAAAAAAAAAAAAAAAAAAAGATGACGGAAGTGTAATTTATGTAGAAATGCACAAATAAGATCTCCAAGTGGCTTTGGTGATACACTAAGAAAAAGTTTTACATGCTTTTCAAAATCATTTTCTTCTAACCTAGTTTCAGACTTGCTACATGACTATCAAAGCTCTTCATGTGTCTTCATTCTGCATTTTCATTCCTTAGCCTAACATGAATTTTTACAAGATTAATCTTCAGTATGAAGAACTTCTAAAAGCATCTCTTCAAGTAGCAGGGAAATAAAGGTAAGCCTTGGTACTCCATCAGAAACTGTTAAGTGTCAGCATCCTTAACACTGATTAGCTTTAAGGTAATTGAGATCAGTTAATGTCTCACTGGGACAAGACCTTTATTTTTTTTCAAAGTCTATCATCAAAACTCTGATTTTCAGTAAGAACTCTTGGAATTGAATGGAATTCAAACTCATTTCCTGTAAGCTGCTGAACATATTCTTTATAATTTTAAATTTAAACCTCTATGGGATAATCTTATGAAAATAGGGCATTTCATTGGCTGCAAAGGGATGTAACAAAGCAGCCCCTATGCTCCCTTTCTGGTCAATTATATTGATTATGATTGTGACATTTTCAAATGTATTTCTCCATTTACTCCAATTATGCTAAGCATGATTGTTAAGCTGATTGTCTCAGAGTTAGAAAGACATGCAATGAGCCAGCTTGCTTGTAGTTGTGTCGTAGCTAATTAACTTTTATAAATCTAAACCAGCCGGGAGTGCATTCTACTTTCTGTTTTGAATTAAAATCACCTTTTCACTGATATATATTCCTAGTTTATATTAATTTTAGGCTCAAAAAGTATTAACTTTGACTCTAATATTTCTTTTAACCTGTAGAAAACATGGAGGGATCACTAGGCCTGGTGAGAACTGTCCCAAGGGGCTGATCCAAAGCTTAGCAAAGCACTCTTAGTGGCTTAGTTTGGCTTAAGGTCACTTCTTTTTCTATCCTTAGAGTCTTATTCAAATGCAAAATTTCCTGAAGTAGAGTAATCTTCTTGCAATTCTTCATCTTCATCTTACTTTTCTAAATGCAAAAAAAAAAAAAAAAGAGGCAAAATTAAGAAAAAAAAAGGAAACCAGATATGTAAAATTAATTTTCAGAAAGAAAAAAAAATCTACCAAAATATTTAAATCAAATATTGCCTCAAGGGCAGTTTTTCAAAAATTGGCTTCCATTTATTTTGTACCTGCAATTTGAAATTAATTGCAATTAATAGCAATAAACTTGGTAGCTGAAGCAGCTTGTAGCAGCTTATGGTCAGCATTTCAGTCTGAAACAGCAGTATGCTCTTGAAGAACATTAATTGATCATCGCTGTTTACTCTGGTTTCATTCACGTTATGGAATAATCTCCAAATGTGCAAAGTAGATTCCTTGTGGGCTAATCTAAACTGGAAGATAGGCCCCCTGGGTACACCTAATGTGGACCAACCATCCATGACACAGGATCAGAGCAGGGCTAGTCTGAAATAAAAGAGCTGAGATGCTTTGAGTACGGGCACGGTTGTCAGCACCGTTACTTTCTTCTCCTACTGCACTGCACTTCTTGCTCGTGAAGCTCCTCCATGCCTGCTGGTGAGGCAGAAATATGGACTTTAGAAATGCTTAAGCACACTAAAAATAAATGCACTCATAGAATGGCACACGCATTGGTGTGGCAATGGGCTGAATCTTTGGTCCAGAGTTTGTCATGTACCTCGAAGTACTGTGATATCTATGGTACCTTATGTCTCCTTGCTGGACTAAAAAGGAATTTGACAGTACCAATCAAAATCCTAGTGAGACAGAAGCCACGTGACAAAAAAGAAAAAAAGAAAGAACATACAAGTGCGTTTGACACAGTAATTACCCTTATGATAGCTCTTTCCAGGTAAGGCAAATTGGGGATGACAATGTAGAGAAATTTGCTTCTCTAGCACTGTTTCCTGAATAAAATTTCCCACAGCTGTCAATCAGGACATTTTACACTCACTCTAAATTAGCACCATTTCTTTTAACAGTCTTTTGTACAACGCTGAACAGTGAACTATATTTTAATTCTACTTGAGAATATTCTGTTTTGTTAAATGTTCCTATTTTTATGTCGACTTTGAGTTTCAGAACTAAAAGTGTTAGACATGCAAGCTTTACTTTGTCAGCATGGTCTGTTCTGTAGACCATAAACTAAGTACTTACTTTTAAACCACATTAAAATTTATAAGTGAATTACAGTTTTAATTTGTTCACACTGGTATATATTTCCCTCTCATGTTGCTGTGGAGCCTCAAAGTCCTGTCTGATACATATAACATTTACTTTTGGATATTTTCTTTCATTTGTTTTATTATATCGGCAAATGCCTTTTATAATGACTCCTGCTTCTCTTTCTTGCTTGGTCCATGAACAGCTGTAAGGCTGAGTGATTAACAGAAGCTTGCATAGGCTTGTTAGTTCTACAGGTAGTTTGAAATCATAGAGAATACAAAAATATGTAGTAGAGAATACAAATGGTTGTGACATAAAGACATAATGCTGAACATTTAAAGGAAATTTTCAGACAAATACCTCTCATTCTCAAATTGAAAAGTGCAAACGGCTGTGTGCAGAGCAGAAAGTACGATGAGTTAGCTACTGAGTCCATGGATGATTTCATTTCCTATCCATCATGACGGTTTGAGTCTTCTCTCAGAAAGAGGAAAAAGTTAGATGTTCCAAGGACATCTTTATGCATCAAAAATCATATTTATTGCTTGAGACAAAGACTGTACCTCGAGTTTCATCATTCAGTCCCCCAGTTCCTCAGCTGAAGTCTGAAGCCCTTTCAGAAGTTGTAAGGAGACCTCTTGAAGAAGCTCTTCTAATAAGCAACATTATGCTTAGTATTCGCCTATTCCCCCAAATTGAATGTGCTGTATTTGACTCAAAACCATGAAAGGAAGTTTGGCTTCTGATGACAAGCTATGACTAGTTAGCCCCTTTCAGGATGCTCATAGCCTACCAAGAAGGGTGCTCTGAAGCTCTGACAAGCATGAGCTGTGTGGAGGCAAATCTACTCTCCAAAGCTAGACATGGAGCTAAGGCATCCTGATCTTTTGAATTTAGAAAGGGATAGCTTGGGAAAAGCAGAAACAGAAAGCAAGCACTTACACTGTTAGGTATTTCCCAGTTTAATAACCCTGGATGTGTGTGGGTGCTTTTTATTTATTTATTTTTTATATATATAAAATATTGCAGGTTCACTTGGCTTTATTTTTCTTTTCTGAATTGACGTCAGGTAGTCTGGTCTCAATAAATAAGCAGAACAAACACTATGAGACTTGCACACTACAATATTTATTTCTGTGTTTCATTTTGTTTCTGCTGTTTTGTCTAGGAACCATCCAAATGCATAGATGGCATTTCTAAAGTCAAATCTTCCTTGGTTTCTAAAACTTAAAGGCCTTGGTGCCCATGAACCTGCAGAGTACTTTCTGAATTTAAGCTGCCCCTTGAGCCTAGACCTCAGTGCATAGGCAGACTTTAGCATTTCCACTTGCATTTCCTGAAGAGACGAGGCTGGAGGTATATGGAGCATGCTCAGCATGCTAATGACTTAGGAGGTGCTTAGGAGGTGCAGTGCATAATGGTGGCTTCTCTTACTTTGCAGACAACCTGCATGTTTGAGATGGTGGTGCTGTCAGACATGTACTTCCTGGTGAAGGCAAGGCCGGAGTCCATAGGTCTGAACTGGACCACAGGCTGCACCGCTTTGCCTGCTGCCTTCTCTGAGAGAGGGGAAATAGCTGCAGGGCTGATCCCACACCAGCCCTGGCCTCCTCCATCGTGGTCTGCTACCTGCTGTGGCCAGCAGCAAATCAAGCCAGACACACTTCTACCCTTAGCCCTAAGTGGGAGCCAAAGGACACAGTCATCATAAGCCACATCGTGGACACAGCCCCTTGGGCCCATGGAGATGAGCACGGCGTTAGACACCACTGAGTACTGGGGAGGACAGCAGCACCTCATTTGAGGACTAGCAGAAGGGACCATCGCAGGGAGGGGGACGAGTAGGGAGGGGGAATCGCTGCTTGAAGTTGGCTGCTTGGGTAGAGGGAGCATGTGGGGTTCTCTGCCCTGGGAAGAGGTTGGACATCCTCATCCTTGCAAGAAAGGAGGGGAGAAGAGGCTCACAGGGAGCTGGCTAGGAGGAAAAGCTTCCACAGGGACGTTTGGCACTAGCAGTAGCTGTGTCACCCTGGACTTATGCAGTGACCCATAAGCTACTGTAGTATATAACCTCCACTCTCAAAAGCACCAGAGCCTTTTATTAATTCTGGCCTTAAGCACTCTGGCCTCTGGCCACATAGCTGTATGAGAGATGTGCTTGTAAGATTAACAAAATTTGGTAGAGGCTCAGAGGTGCCGTATAAACCTAAGCTACTTTAAACTTGGTACTTGCAAAGGCTCTTCTCAGTGCTTCTTAGTGAAAGAAAAAAATAAGAGTATACGGGAAAAAAATCATTTGGCAGTTTTGTGAATACTCACATTTCATTCACTTCTGCTTTATCCATCATTCATTGAAGCTTTTCATCAGGTAGACAAATTGGATAATGTGAGGCCTGTCTTTAAAAAGGCAGAAGAAGTCAGTGAGCCTTTGCTAGTGAGGAAAACAGTTCAATCAGCTTCTGTATAGAAACAGGTTTTCAACATTAGCAACTGGACACCAACCATTAACATGACTTAGTGCAGCTGTGAAATGCTGCCAAACTTTTGTAATACAATTATGACGTGATGGGCATTGCATAAAATAAACCAAGGCTGCCACTGTAAATTCTCATTTACAACAACTCCTTTTTTTAAATACTGATGAAGAACATGAGGCAATTCTGCTGCACATGGTAGATCTGGGAAAGCTCAAGGGGTCCCCTGAGAATAAATAAAAGAACTTCAGTAAGAGACCTCATCAAATTACAAGCCTGTTGCATTTCTGTGTTGGTGCTAGCTTTCCTGTGGAAATGCAAGAACATTCTTTTCTTTGCAATTAAACAATCGTGATTTCCCTGTATTTTCGTGTCACAAATAAGGCTGCAGAAATACATTAGAGTGCCTAGCTGACTATTGAGAAAGAAAAATACAAAAATGACTGCTCATAAATGGTAATCGTAAATCTATCTCCATGGTCAGGGTCACTATCAGTTGATTTTAAAAAGATACATTTTCTATTAGTCTAACTCAATAAGCAAGGAGGAAAAAGAAACAGAGATGGTATCTTTTAAATAATAATTATCCTTTCTACGGTGGCCAGGAGACTGCAGATAATATATGTGAACAGATGGCTCAAAAGAAACTCATCTAACTATGACTTTAAATAAAGAGCTGTGAATCCAGCCAGGACCCCAGAGAGGTTCCTTAAAACTTCTCAGCTCTGTGAGTTCACAAGATCTCTACAAGACATTTAACACCAAAATCTCAGGCAAAGGCCTGGCTATGCATGCTAACATTCAGATATTTGTACTCATTTCCCACAAGGTAGTATAAAATGATGAAAAGTATTTTGCTACCTCACCTTTTTAGCTTCGTGAAACTTTTATTGTATTCTGTGGCCATACCTTGGAAGGCTTTGCTTAAGGAAGTCCCCTGCTGAGGCAAACAAATCTTTATCTGTCCCAGTTAAGTGGAATTTTACCACCTTTCTTCTCCTTCTCATTATTTTCTAAATCTTTCCTTGCAGACCTTTTCTTGGCTCTTTCACCATTCACTTCACCACCAAAAACCACTTGTAAAGATGGATGAATTAATAAAAAAGTTCATTCAGTGCATTCTTTTCAGCTAAGTCATAAGTTTTTTTTTATTTTTCTTTTTTTCTTCCTTGTCTTTTTTTTCATTCCTAATAAATAGCCCTGCTCACATAAAGTCTGAATCATGCAATACTGTGATTTCATCACTCATTAGTCTGCTACTTAAAGCATTCCTTTTTCCAGACAGCAGAAACCAAAACCAGAAACCTTTTACTTCTTCCCAAAGAAACTATTTGCTGGCTTGATGTTTGGCCTACTCTCATGTAGAGATGTGAGGCTCTGTGTCTTGTGTCACATGCTGAAGCTTCATGTCTTGGAGCTTGCATGTTGCTATTAACTACATACAATTGGATTCTGTCCTCATAAAGGATGAGTGGGATCACTTTTGGCTCATGTTAGGGCTTATAAATCCTTAGCCGATCAGGTGAATTTTAAGGGCAAAAAAAGAAAGGACCTCCAGACGTCAAAAAATGATGGTTAATTTGCCAAACTCAATATGTTTCTGTAGCTCTACAGTCCTTGACAAAGACACCACACAGCTTTTAACTGAAAAGTGCAATTGCTGGCTGTGGAGGTCTCTCTGTTCGGTTTGACAGAAAGGCTCTGTGGTTTTTGGGTCAACTCGCCCAAGCTGAACTCACCTTGCATTGCAGCCCCCCAAAGGTGGGATTCTCTTCTCCCTCTTGCCATTTAATTTTACCACTTCAGGACTACTGTATGAAACACTTTAACACAGTAAACTGTTGGGGAAAAAAAAAAGATATCATTAGGGAGCCAGACTGGCTGAGCAAAGCTTCTATAAGCTCTTGAGCCGGCATGAGAAAGGAAGACCAACCTAAGGACAAGTATCGTCTAATTCGTCTAATAGGATCATCTGGTAAGAAAAGGAGCTGAAGAAAGGTAACAAACAAAGAGAAGAACACACCTTGGATATTTTTCCAGAAGTAAACATACCAACTATGTGTTTTACAGATGAAATAAGTTGTATATTTTTAAGCTAGACATTATTTAGGGTATACTTACTTTCCGAGAAATTACAGTGGTCTGTCTTTTGGAAGCTGCTGAGGAAATAGCAGCAGCGTATGTTCAGGATTTTATAAATAGATTCTGTGGGTTTTAGTTCTGTGTGAGGACTCCGAAACTGAAATTCTGGCCTCTCTTTAAACATAATTAAAATAAAATGTTGAACAAGGGGAAATGCCATCCAGTTATACACTAGCTCATCACCTTCACCTGCTTATTCTTCATCACCTCACTTATTCTTACACATGAAGTATATGGGTGTATGAATTTTATAAAGGTAAATTGCTATGGCTATTTAGCTAGCTACTGACAGAAAATCAGATGCTTCTTTTTTCATATTTGTAATTTTGTGCAATTTAAATTATTTTCTGCATTCTGGCAACATATTCTAGCTGTACGGATTGGAGAGCCCAACTTAACTGGAAACCTGAGAGTTAAGTGTGTTCATAGGGGATCTTAAACAGTCATAGAGATGTTGAGACTTCTTTGTTTCTGGAAAAGGGGTGTGTGTCTAAGGTACTGTCTTGTTTCAGTGATTGGTTCCATAGTCCAAGGGCAGACAAATGCATTAGAATATGGCTGAAAATACTGATGAAACTAGATGAATCCACAACTTTAATCACTTGAACTTCTAGGATTTGCAATAATAAAGGAAAATCAACTGTCCTTCACATACTCAGAAACTGGACATCTACATTTAAAGTGCTCATTCAGTGTAAGAATAGCTTGAGAGGGGAAAAAAAGCAGGTGGGAAGTGATTGTTGTGGATGGTCTCTGGAGATCTTCCAAACCTGCCTGGATGCCACCCTGTGCCACGTGCTCTAGATGTCCCTGCTGGTGCCGGGGGCTTGGACTAGATGATCTCTAGAGATCCCTTCCAATCTCAACCATCCTGTAATTCTGTAATCTTCTGTGTCTGTATCTAGACTTCTGATGCTGATAAATCTTAGATCTGTAGGAACTCTTGCTGCAGTGTCTTGTTTACTGACATAATCCTCTGAAATTACAGCACATGGAAGTTGGATTAGAAGATAAAGACATTGTTATTCCTTTGTGAGGGTACTCATTTCTTTTCAGCATTTGGCTGATGAGGTATGTTTGTGGTCATAAAAACTGACACTGCTTTTGTGCCCACCTAAATAACATGAGGGGAATTTATGTTGAATGCATACTGCAGTTCAAGGAAAGCCAAATTTATAATCGAATACTGAGATGTGATTAAGCACTGATGATAATGAATGTAATGACTGATTTTAGCTAATAATATTTCTGAACAGAACTATTTTATAAACCTTTTTTTTTAGCATTTGGGATGCAACTTTAGTTCTTTGATTTTCATTATACTAAGGAGGGGTAAATCTAAAGCCTGGCATATTGACACGTATGATATGGAAGCTGCTTGAATGAATAATTGAAAAGCTTTTTCCTTTTTTTTTTCCTTCAAGATATGATGAAGGAAGTATATAGTGAAGAACATTCTAGTCAGTTTTTAATAGAGATGTTCAGGAAAATTGGACTCATTTTTTAGAAACATTGATGATATAACCAGAGCCAAGTAGAAAATTGTTCTTTGTGTCTGGAAGTTTTAGGCTTCATGAAGAATATACTCCTTCTTGCTGTTAGTTGATAGGGACATTGCCCATGTGTTCAGTGGACAGTTCCTCCTTCCTTCTCAGCCTGTTTAAGTAGAAATTTATTAAATCTTCCTGTGTAAGAGACAATACAATCTTTGCAAGTTCCCATGATTCCTGAACCTTGTCCCTTGATGACCAAAAACTTCCTTTGCTGTGGTTAGGTTGGACAAGGTATGAAAAAAGTTATCAAGGCAGGAGAGAGAAGGACAATGCATATTTAATTTAGAATGATATATTATTTATCCAAGAATTTTGACCCTCAGAACGGAAGATTTTTGACCCTCAGAAGAACTTTTTCATAGAATATTTGAAAAAGAAAACAGAAAAAAGCCTCTATCTAGTCTCAGTCTGTAGAATTAATATTTGCTAAGGTAAAATACATTAGTTTCATTATTTGTTAGTTATACTTAATGTGAAAAACTTATGCATTATATCATGGTTAAAACTATATTTAACTATGATTTTCTTTAGTAAAGTGACACTGTGAGTCAAATTACAAGCTGTTCTAAGGTGGTGATTTGTGGAAAATTCTTTACCCCAGCAATTTCTCTACATCCATGGTCACAGCCACTTCTTCAAAATAGTGATCTACCCTATTTTTCACATGCAATGAGATGTGGAGAAAAACATTAGCAATTTTAATGTACACTTAATAGTTGGGAGACTTCTTAACCTGATATGGCTCTTAACAAGCCTTAAGCACAAACTTGAGAAACTTTATCTCAAACTACAAACCTGAGCTGATGATGACAAAGGCAAACACAAATAGCTGATAGAAATCAATAGGTCAAATTCTGTTTTCTTATTTATCATGCCAGCTCAGAATCCATCCTTTGTAATCAATATATTTACTTTAGATTTACTTTGTGGAGGGAATAGTATGTTTTGTGTGGTCGGACTGATGCAATGATATAGGCTTGGGATTTCTTACATTTTATGCCTTATATCATTTGCCATACAATGAAGTTTCGGCATCACTTCTTAATCACGTCAGAGCAAAAACAGAACCCTATAGATAAATTAATCTTTTAGGTAATTAAAAATAGAGATATAAATGAATACATATATAGATTAAGAGAGAAAAAACTGTGTGACTCCAGGAAGAATGGTATATTCTTTAATATTCGTTAGCAAAACAGAATTTGGCGATGCAATAGTTTAAGAGAAACAGAGGCAAAGTACAATAAAAGAAATACTACACTTGATAGCCCTTTCTTAAAGTGATATATACTAAATTGTTTGTATAAAGATTTTGAAATGGTACTGTTTTAGACCCCAAAGTAAATTAAACAAAATGGAATCCTAGATCAATATAAATTGCATTTGCAAAAGATGATATGATTAAACAAACTAGAAATGCATTTAAAATATATAATATTCCAGAAGAATGTAAAATAATCCTTATTAAATGGAGAAGTGCCACATGGTATAGATAAAGACTTGGAAATTAACATAATGTATCATAAACTAAACAGACTTTGGACTAGTCAATATGTGAGTAGAAGAGCTCTAAGGAAAGCCTTGTTGCTGCAAGAAGTCACTGATCCTCTGAGCTCGTACTGGAAATATATTATATAATTAGGTTAGGGAGGATGCCATGGTGCCATGATCTGTCATCCATGGAAGCTGTTGAAAATACCATTGATTTGTTTTGTTTTGATTTTCTGTTTTTGTTTTTGTTTTCTCAGCAACCAAGTGTGTAAGTTCTGATCTCCTGGATAATTTCAAATAGTTACACTGAAGAGCAGTTATACTGAAGAGCAGATGATGGGGCTTATTTTATCCTGAATTTTTTTCTTCTTTTTTCCTTCCTTGTTTCAAAATTGTCACTGCCAAGTGACAATTCAGCTGAAGTTAGGCAAACTGTTTTTCTCAGTCTGTTCAGAATAAAGATTTTTTCTGAACTTTTCTGAACTTTTTTTCTGATTTTTTTTTTACATAAAAAAGCAGTAATTTTTAAAAGCCATATTTAAAAGAACAAAAGGAAAAACCGACAGTATTTCCACTGGAAAACCACAATCTTAACTTGCAACTGTAATGTGAAATGAGATACATAGGGTAGCCTTTGTCAGAAGTTTGCTTTTTTTTTACCTTTGGGAAATCACTGCTTGCACATGCTCAGTAGTGACCTGTTATATTTTTCAACAGCTCTGTATTCCCAGAGGCCACCATCTGCACTGGCAATGCTCAGCCGGGGCTGAGAATGACTTTTCCTGCAATTGCATCTCTAAAATGCTTCAGGCCATGCCTGGTCCAGCAACTGCAGGGAACACCACACATCTGTCTGTCTAGCACTCTCGGCGACATCCTATTGAGGAGTCCAGGGGGCTGTCAGAATAAACCTGCCACAATCAGATACAGAGGAGATGAAATCCAGTAGTTACACAAGGGAAAGGAAACCATGGTAATGTGGAGAGAAAGACAGAGAGGGAATGGTAGGCTCCAGTAGAAAAGACAGTGGTGCTTAAGGGTGTTGAGGAAGAAGAGCATGGGCCTGGGAAGTTAATGACAGCAGGACATGAAGTCGGAGATATGAGGAGAGTGTGACTTGATAAAAGTCTCAAAGAAAAAGTCTAGGACTGGAACCTGCAATGTTTGTTTAGGAAAAGAGTGGAAAAGAGGGAAAAAAAGTGGAAAGAGAGAGAGAGAAAAAAAAAATGAATGAGGAAACAGAGATGCAAACTCTATATGACTTATGAAATGAACTTATTGTGTGACCTCAAGGTCATGTTACTTCCATGCACTGAATCAATTCCTGCCTCTTTAGCCTGTCCCCCCCTTCCAGCCTCTTTAGCCTGTCCCCCCCTTCCAGCCTGTCTAGACTGGAGGGGGAAGCCAAGAGCATCAACTCTAATCTTAGCCTCTTTGTTTCTGGGCCTGGCACTCTAATCCCAATGGGATATCTGCCCCATCATTTAGACAATTCTACTTTTCTTCCCCCAGGAGTTCCTCTCAGATGTTAGCCTACATTTTCTTAACCTTGAATGATTCATCCTTCCTTGGAATTTTTCTCCTTTCTGTCCATAGATCTTCCAGAAGACCTGGCTCCAAATCAAATATTCCTTTTGTCTCACCATCTTTACACTCATTCTTTTTATATCTGAAGACCCAACTAGCATTGGCATAGGCAACATTTATAGCTAAACCAATAGTTTGCTGCTGATAAAGAATCAACTGCACCAAAAGAACACATCAGAAAGTCACCACTAGCAAATGTATCCAAACTCAACAAATAATTCTTCTAAAAGAGATTTTTTTTGTGTGTGTGAGGAGAAGGAAAAGTATACAAAGAAAAAGAGAAAAAATCCTAGTAGGCTATGATGGATATTACACAAATTAGGCAAGGTGTCCAAGTAGTAAGATATATCAATGGGAATTCTATTGCTTGTTTTGAAGCAAGTCTATGAGCATCTCCACTGATATTTTTCTTTTCTCCCAGCAAGATTGTTCTGTCTTTCTTCATTCAATCTTATGAAAAGCAGAGACACATACACATGAAAAGTAGACACACATTTGGATGTCTTCATGAGAGGATACCCTGAAAGAAAGGCAGCTCCTACTCTATGGTGCCAGCCTTTCCCTGTTTATATTTTCTGGAATCTGAAAAAGCTCCTAAGAACAAACTTTACAAACATTTCCATCGATTAGCTGCATACAAAATCACTTCTGATAAGTTTGCAGAAGAAATCAGGACTGATGCTGTGACAAATAAAAGGAGGATTCTTGGAGATGCTTTATTTGGTAAATGAGTAGCCTTCAATCAAAATGTGTTTCATTCAGCATCACCAAATGCCAGATAGACTAAGAAATAAGGAATGCAAGTTAAAACTAAAGAATAGAGAAGGGTGCCTTGGAAAGCAGTGACTCTGAAAGGAATTTAGGGGTCACAGTAGATATATAACTCCACAAAAGCCTTTATGTTGATGTTGTGGGAAAAGGGTTAATGCTGTCCATGGAGATATAAACACAGGAGTAGGGGGAGGTGAGCTTACCTCTGTGTGATTGTTATTGCAATACACTCTGCTGTTCTGGTCTCTGTATTTTTAAAGGATGTTGGTGAGAGTGCTAAAAAGAGCCATAAAAATGATTTAATGGCTGGAGACTTAATGACTTACAGTGAGAAATTTAAAGCACTCATTTTGTTAAGCTTATAAAAAGGAAGATTGAAAGGTGATTTGATAATGGTTTATAACCACATGCATAGGGAAAAAACACTAGGGAACAAAGGATTCTTTAATCAACTGGGGAAAAGAAGAGAAGTATAACAAGAATCAATGACTAAATGCTGGAACTGGAAGATAGAAATGCAACACACATTTTTACTTGGAAAGGCAAAAATTGATAAACATCAGCAGGGAAAATGATGGATCCTCCACCTCTTGCTGATTTCAGATCAGGACTGGAGGATCCTTCAGAAGTGATCTTTAATGGAACAAAATCTGTTTAATAAAGGGAAAATTAAAAAAAATATATATCCAGGATTATTTTTGTCTAAATAGATGGCCTCTAAAAACTTATAATAAATAATGTCAGCTCAGCATGCCAGCAGAGTGCCGTATTACTTAATAGATTTCTTCAGTCTTAGAATAAAAGATCTCCAGTGGCTAGATCAATGTAGAGGAGGTAAATAGATATTATCCAAAACATCTGCCTAGGGACATGAATTTAGCTCTGGAAGAAAATGTGGTTGAGAAAGTGCCCTGAGAGGATGGACTGAGACCTATTTGCAAAGATACTGTGAAGAGACAGATGCCGTTAGAAAGGTGCCATCGGATTTGTAGGACATGGCTAAAAAAATGAAAGAAACTCAGCATTTGGGCTAAAGGAATCTGTCCCCAGATGTTTAATAGATAAGAGCCTCTTTAAGATTTGGAGCCTATTCAGACTGAGCATTTCCTTCTGAAGTTCTAGGTGTCCCTGCTGGAGCAGGGGGTTTGAACTAGATGATCTCTAGAGGTCCCTTCTAACCTCAACCGTTTTGTGATTGTGTGATGCTATATCATGGGATTCTGTATCATTATGGGATGAAAGAACACTGAACTGAAATGTCAGGGGAACATTTCTCAGCAGAAATCTCCTAAATCTCTAAATATAATTTCAGAGAGGTTGATCTGAGTTTGTGTTTTAATTGTTTGCTTTGTTGATCTTCCTTTTTTCCTTCTTCTTTCTCTACTTTTCTGGTATTTGCCACACAAAAGGCCAGCCTGAAACAGAGAATTCCAACTGTTCTTGTTACAGCTCCTGTACCTTAAACTGTTTGCACTGATTGATCACATTTCGCCTTACTGTTGAGATGATAGAAAAGACCCTGATCTCTGTTATTCTCCTTTAAGAGCACACAAATAATTCATAATGAATTGCTGATTTGGTTAATTTCACTCCCTCCTCCCTGCTTGTGAGTTATTTATGATTCTCATAAATACGCTTACTGAATAATTTCTATTAGCAATTCTGGGCTGCATCTCATTTCAGAGCACTTTACTGCTTGTGTTCAATGTGTGACATCTGAGCTGTTATCTAGTTTAAAGTAAGGGTTTCCAGAGTACTTTTTCATCTGCAGACTGAATTTCTGGGATTTACTTCTCTTAATAGCTTGGGATAGTCTATTAAAGGAAAGCAAGACTCCTTCCTCTGTTACATGTTGTGTGTGATCTCTAAGAACTACCTTTTTCTTCTCTACATATAAATTGGGGGCATTTTCCTACATTTTCAAGCATCTATTTCTCTAAAAATGTAATATCTTGATTGCATTCACATTCCTGATGCTGCCCTGAATCTTCTGCACCTTTCTCATCTGGCACTCAAAGAAGTGCAGCCTTCTTGCCAGTTCCTGCACTATAGTCCCCAATATTCCATTTTGTTGAACAATATCAAGCACAGAGCAGGTCTAAATCACTTATGAGAAAATCTGATTGGAACAGATTCCTCCAGCAAGAAAAAATGTCTTGAAGCTTTCTGAAACTTGTGTCAGAATTTATTGTGTAAAGTGCTCTGTTTAATGTATTTACAGTGATCATGCTGTTCCTAGTCCTGTAGTGTCACTATGCAAGGCAACTGTATAGCTAACAACTTGCATTATATTAGATTCTCCCATGAACCTGCTAAATAGATAGTAAGTATATATTTTTTTGCTGTTCTGCAGTCTGAAAAACAGAGATGAGCTTGGGGAAAAAAACACACTAGGGGGATATCTTCTCATAAGTTTGTCTTTCAACTTCATTAGAGTAATCATACGGTCCTGGTTCTTGCCATAATTCACCCTTTGTAAGTTCTACTTGCTCTTGATACTTTTTCTCTTTTAGACATTGTCTTTCTTCTTATGCAGCACCTACCAAACAAGATTTTGCTCTCTGAATTAGATTTTTCCTGAATTTCAGATCATTTAAAG
>JAVCKT010017309.1:0-10246 GCA_032273925.1 Rhynchotus rufescens
AAAATAACTCCGAGATGTTCTGCTGTCCTAACGCAATTTAGCTGAACTTGCATGTTTGTCGGAGGATGTATTTTTTTTACTAATATTGCCACCAACTTTGACTTTTTGCAGGCTGCCCAATGGTGATCTGCATAATTTCTGCAGCATCAGCCATAAACAGCTATGGCGAAAATAACAAGTGAGTATGAAAATGTGTTCACGCCAGTTACAATAAGTATGAAAAATGTGGTGGGCAGGATCCTTCTTGCAGACCTTTCAATAGGGCCATAGTTCAGCACCGTCTTGCTGACAAGTAGCAAGATAGGCTGCATAAAACAGAAACATCGTGTTTTGTAAACATGGTATTTTATCTAGAAGCCTCAAGTTTGCTTTTTACAGCTGAAACAACATCTGAATTAATACATTATAAGCTCCTGAGATGTTTTGTCTATTTTTCCCTTTTGCTGCAGAGGTATAAGGACATCTACAATGACCTCTGCTTACCCCATAGGCAGCAGGGTGGGCCATAGCTAATGAAATGAGAATAATCTTAGATTAAAGATATTTATTCTTCTCACTTCATTGAACCATCTGGAGATTTAGAATTGGTATTGTTAAAAAATTGCACAGAGCTCCAGCCTAAATTGAAAATAAAAAAACACTGAATTTATCTGAGAATACCCTAGCATTCAATCCTACCACAGTTTAAGCAAAAGCTTTGGCACAACAGTTGTTGTTTTGCTGTGTGGTAAATTAGTTTTTATAGTCACTGATGTAAGAAAGAAGCATGAATTTTGTATCACATTTCCCAGCTAGGCAAAGAAGAAAAGTTTCAAAGCTTTCTCTTGCTACAATGGCAGTGCTCACAGCAACCAAATGAAGGCCCACTATGCTGTACAGGAGAACAGATAACAAATAATACATTGCCTTTCTTTCTCTTTTTGTCCCTCATGCCATGCCAAGGCATGTCAGAGCCAGCTGCACTGGCAAGACACAAAGCAGAGATCCTGCCTCTGAATCCTCGTGGATGTGGGGAAGGAGGAAGCCTTTGCTGATGCGCTATCAACCTCTCTTTGAAATTCATCAATCTTTTCGCATTCTCTTTTATTCTCTTTGTTTAAGGACATGACTAATTAAATGACTGCTTGATCTAAAATCATTCTCCTTTTTGTCTGCAGCTGCTGGCTTTCACTAGAGAACGGAGCAATCTGGGCTTTTGTGGCACCGGCACTCTTTGTAATTCTGGTAGGTGACCCTGCTGCTGCTGCCCTTCCTGTATCACACATCTGTGTCCACCACACAGCAGCACTTGCTTGAAGGTTTCATGTCACTTTTTGTGCCAGGCCATTGAACTTGACTGAACTACAGAGACGAACGTTTCTGAACTATTTTATTTGTTTTCCAGTTTCAGTGTTTCACATGACTCTGTATTCTTCTGTGCATATTAACTCTCACACTATTCATTCCATTGATCCACTAAAATTCTGGGACAATCCTTTTTGGAAACAAGATTATTGGGATCATTAGTAACTAGACAGAACTGGCTAAGCTTGAGGGTTTTGCTGGTTCTGAGAAAGAACCCTGAAAGGAACCAATTCTGCAGTTTATGTTTTATATAGAAGATTAAAAGTTGAAAGGCCAATTCTATCCCACTGGTATTTGGGGCTCTGGTATTTGGGGCTCAAGTTGAAGGGTCCATGTGGCCAGCTCAGACACTGGTGTCTGTTGTAAACATGGGCCTTTCCTGAGGAGGGTGCAGGTTCATGACTCACATACTGATACATGAATATCCTACAGCACTTTAATTATGCCCACACATTAAGTTACTGTGAATTGTTCCTTTGAGGACTTAAGGAGGCAAGGTTGTTTGCGGGGATCAGGTGGGAGGTTACTCCTCTACTGCGTTTCCAATCCTGTAATTGATCAAGTTATATATGATTTTTGCTGTGGGCTGTAATGTCAGAGAAGCAGACCTGTTAATTAGTGGAATTGTATTTTCTTTAAGCTCTACTTAGATTTTAAAGACATGAGCCCAAACCTAGACCAAAGTCTGCACCTACTGCGCCAGTTAAGGAAGAGCTGGTCAAAATGAGAAACCAATTACTCGCCTGCAGGAGCAGCAGCAGGAAGCCAATGACTCCAGCTTTTACTTCCTTGAGAAAGGCAGAATTCCCAAGGAAAGCCCAAGGACACCCCTAGCTTCTCCACACGGAGTAATCCCCCAGATTCTGTTCAAAAGGATGATTTTCACAAGCCACAGAGAGGAAGGAGAGCTCTACATATGGCCAGTGCCACCAGGCCATCAGTGTTTACTACAGTGTATTTCTATAGCTGTTTGGCAAGCAGGAGGTGCCTGCTAGGATCAGCTTTGGGATCAGAAGCAATTTTCAGCTCAACTTTATGCTAGCATTGGCCTAAGAGATGGCTAAATCAACATAGGGCATAGGTAGCCCAGCATCTCTTCCACCTATGCTACAAGTGCTGAAATGGGCTATACAAGCTTTTTTTTTTTTAAAGTTGGCATACTGATGTTGCAGAAATTACTTTATGCTGGCCTTTTCATCAAATGATTAACAGCAGCACTGGAAAATTGCTCTGCAGTTAGGGTAGATTATCTTTTAGCTAGGTAATAGGTAAAATAAGTAAGAAGTGTTGATCACTGGGTTAGAATCGACTGAACAGCTCTGGCCTGTACTCCAGCAGCTTAATTTCTTGCCTTCTGTAGGTAATTCTGTATTCAAAGACATGCAGGTATTGATGACTAGAGAGCACTTAATGTGCTCTCCAATATTCAAATGTCTTCTTATCACTTCCACACTTGCTTTTTGGCCATTGTTTAGCTGCAGCAGAGGAAATGAGATGCAACCAGTAAAATGAAATCTTTCCCAGCTCCTGTCCAAAGATGGTTTTAATCAAAACATGCCAAACAGTAAAGCACTTACCAGCCTGAGTGAGCACAGACTTCAACAGTTTTCATGCATAGCTGCTTGCCATAAAAGCAAGGGTTTAACTCCCTGGCTATCACTTATGATATATAATATCTGTACAGTTCAAGTTATATTCTTGTAGAGATACAAATATTTTGAGAAAGATAAAGAATGAGCTCACAAGCTTGATCCACGTTGAACTATTTGTTAAATAGTCTAAACCCAGCTCTGCTCTAAATAGCAGCAAGCTAGCTGACAAATTATTCTCTCTGGGCATTGGATATGCTAGCTGAAAAATGTGTTAGTGCCTATAGGGAAATAACAAGGTTAAACACTATTTTGTGTGTGCATGTGCGCCTGAGTTCTCTAAATAGCAAATCAGCCACTATTTGCAGGAACTAGTGTTCTGCTCCGAAAATACATCTTACAAAGCAATTTTTGACTACTTTAATCCATAATTTCTCCCTGCCAAGAAAATGGATTATGCTGGGAAGAAAACAGGGGGATTGCTTTTCTCAACTCCCACTCCCCTGAGTGGAGGCAGACACATTCTCCTTTCATCCCACCACAGCCTCACAGTCAATCTAGACACCATGGAGCCTTGACCAGGATGATGTGGTAGGAGTGTGACTGGGAAAAAATTCTCACACATACTTTTCTAGGGAGTAATTCACAGAACATCCCAGCCCTATAGGGATTCCCATATTCAAAGAGCACTTTTCTTGGGGTTTTAGTCAAGTGATGTAAGGAAAGAAACAATTCCTTCTACACATATATAGTTTGGCTTCTCGCTGCTGCTTAAGATTTAAAGATCACTTTCCTCTGACCCCACACCTCCAAAAAAACCCACGAACACCCAAAAAACATTCAACAACATCCTCTTACGGCAACTTTGCAAGAAAACAGTTGCAATTAACTTGAAACCAAATTAATCTCAATTGAAGCTGGCCTGAGAAAACATGTCTTCAAAGGTAAATCTTAAAGCATCTGAATTTTTGGAACAAGATAGTAGAACCTTCTGGCAGAAGCCTTTGTTTGTTATCAACCATCTGCTACCTTGGTGTGTTTCCATAGATATGGCAAAATTAAGGAAATTCTCCAGAAGGTATCTGTGTCTGTGGAGCAATAGGTATGCTAAAGGTATAAACCAGTTGAGTGTAGGATATGAAAATACTCAGCTGTAGCAGCAAGTTCTTTCTATTGTTTTCTTTGTAGTTATTTTCCTGGTGGATTTTTTTTTTTTTTTTTGCAATATTTCTACTAAGCAGCAATTTTGTGGAGCTGAATGATTTCCTTAGCATATTGCTAACACAATTCAATGCTGCAGCTTTGTAATCAATATCTTCATATAACACCCCTGGGAGCCCGTTTCCCAGGTGGAGATTGCCATCACTGTCTGCAACTGGTA
Organism: Rhynchotus rufescens; assembly: GCA_032273925.1. Classification (NCBI taxonomy): domain Eukaryota; kingdom Metazoa; phylum Chordata; class Aves; order Tinamiformes; family Tinamidae; genus Rhynchotus; species Rhynchotus rufescens. The sequence goes on from JAVCKT010017309.1 coordinate 4,315, forward strand.
TATTAAAGACACGGGATGAGATGCTCTCCCCTTATACTTGCTAACTGTCCATGATTTAGTGAGTTCTATTGGCTTCATGGTAATTATTCATATCTTTATAAGCAGCAGTGTAGACTCGTTTCCCTATGTTGAATAGCAGTGTCCTCTGAAAGTAGATCCACAAATTCAGAAGTGACAACTTGTGTCCCTTATTAGGCATCGCTCATCATGATAAAAGGCGACTGAATCGGACCCTTGATGTTCAAAGGCCTTGAAACAAGTAGGATTCTTTAGTTGTTGAACCTCAGTACATACTCAAGTGCTAAGGTGGATTACAGCATAAATTAACAGATCACAGGAGCGAAACTCTTTATTTTTTAGAATAAGAGATTGTAAGAAATTTAAAATGAAAGATTGGTGTCAAGAAAAAGGAGAAATCAGAGATCTATTTCACCTGTTATTTAGAACTCTTGTGCGTTTCCTTTCAAGGTTTAATGGCTTACTCTGATTTTCAGCTGTGACTCCAGTAACATTACATATGTTAATGCTAAGTAAAAGTCATGTACCCACAAATCCAAAATAACATAATTTGGTCTATTCTTCCTATAACTGGTCTGGTTTAGCTAAGAGTGAGATCAGGCTTTCTAATACCATTCCCAGTTTTTTGAACTAGCTCAATCTGCCTCGATTGATTAGCTTTTTATAGAAATGTATAATGCCCAGTGGTGACTTCTGATGTGACCTAGCCATGGGCAGCACTGCAATAACTCGCAGCATTAGAGCGCTACTAATGATGTTGTGACAAGACTCAAGTTAATTGATGCCATCAGAGTATGTTACAGCTTGGATTGGAAGAGCCCATTATAACTCTGTAGCGTTGCCTGAAACTGAAGTAGAACTTAAAATAGTTTGTGGTTTTAAGGAAAGCTGCTCAATGGATTTAATTAAGGCAATATGCTTTTTATCCATATTTTTAGTTCCTCTGTGCTGCCAAGCTTTTTCCTGGCTAGGACACAACACACCAGATCAGAGGGTTTTACTCATGGGATTTCTGCACTGCACTAAAGAAGCAATAAAAATCTCATGAGACTCAGAGGAAAGCTGGATGAAACCTCTGCAAGAACCCTAGGCAAAGGGAAGAACCTGTCTCACTGCATTTCTGTCCGAACTTTGTAAAACTCTGTAAAACAGAAAAACAGCTCTTTGAAAAACCAGCCACCTTGACATGGAGTTAAAGGTGCATTTCTGCTTCTCCCGCTTCTGTGATAAAACTTCCACTGACTGCCTTTGTGCAGCTCTTGCAGCTAGGACATCCACACAACATCCTGCTGGATTGGAGGCAAGGGGCTGCAGCATTAAGTGCCACAACTGTAACTAGCTCTTGTAGGTCCAGCTACATTCTCCTTTTCATGTCTGTTCCTGTAAGCAGGACTGCATCATTAAGAAAACAAGGTTTGGCTCATGCACTTTGTGTTTTTCCTTGTCCAAAAACTTGTCTGAAGGAATATTGATGAGACAAAGACAAATATTAAAGACAAAGACAAATATACAAAGATATCTTTTTTTTCACACATTAAGCTCTAGTCCCGATCTGAGAATTTTTAGGCAGGTGAAAGTGTTACTAGTATGAGCCAGAGCTCACTGAGGCGCTGGGCTCTTTCCATGGGCTCCGGAGGGCTTTGGATGAAGGCTGCAGTAACGAGAACTGGCAGCTCCCGGGCATTGCACAAAGAGTGGCGAGCGCCTGGGGCTGGATTAGCCGACTTGAAAGGAGTCCTGTGCACTAACACAGATGCTATTGTAGCGAGCTGCATTTTCTTTTTTAATAGAATGTGGTCAGTGCCTGCAAGCAAGTAAATTCCAAGTTCGTGGGTAATTCTGAGGCAAAATAACTGCAACTTCCAGGCAATCTGGCCTTTCAGAAAAGCAGGAATAGGGACTACATACAGTTCTCTTATCCAAATGTTATGCTCCTAGATTGAATGTTGTGATATAGGTTAAAATACAGGTGTTTCATCAACTAAGTATTCCTCTGTTCAAAAAATTGGCACGGTAGTTGTGCTAGTTGCAAAAAAAAAAAAAAATCTCCAAGGGAACAATTCAGTGGTTGTATTTTGGTTTCCCATTATAATGACAGTGGAAATACCTCCACGATTTGCTTACTGAAACTCTAACAAAGGAAGACATCCATAGCTAATCTGCTCATTTAAGAGTAATGTAGAAATTACTCTATTTTCCCATAATACTAAAACAAAAATTTTCAAGTGTTTTGGGAGATTTAAACATAGAACTTGGGGACTTGTATACAAAGTATCTTGTTTTTTATTTGAAATAACACTGCATTGAGTTTTAACTAAGTAATAGTGCCATTCAGAATTGTTCTCTTTCTTTTTGTTCTACAGTTAAAAGATTTGTTCTTTTCTTATTCTTAACTTCATGCTAAATATTCTGCTTTGTAGCTGATCTGTAACTTTGGACAGGAAGGAGCAAAATATGTCTTTCACCTTCACAGTCTCTTCCTTTCTCTTTTTCTTTTTTCTTTAAATCCAAGGTCTTTTCACAACAAGATAGTGTTTGCCACATCTCCTTTAAATGGTAAAGATTCCTTTCTTTCTTCACCTCTGACTCCAGAGCAAACTTTCTTTTGTTGCATCTTTTTAGCGTTAGTCTTTTCAAAATTTCCTAGATCTCTGGTGGGGATTCTTTTCATTTTATGTATGTTTCTGCTGGGCCTGACATCAAAAAGAGTATGGCCTTTGAAGAACCGAGTTCAAGCCTAACATGTTTTCTTTATTGCTAGTTTAAAATATATCTCGTTTGCAAGCAAACTTTGGGAACGAACCAGAATTATACACCATGAAGTCTAGTGAGAAAGGTGCTTGCTGAAGCATGTGCATGTATAAGCACAAGGGAACAGCTCCAAACTCCCGATTCATTGAAGTTTCTGTCTAATTTGCCACTCATGATAGATTTTTGGAGTAGATTATTTGCAGAATAGGGATTCTTATCACTTCTTAACTGCTGTAAGAACTACTCAGTGCAGGGGAGAAGGAACTCCAGGGACAGTGAAGTCAAACAACAGCCTAAAATTAGAAACCTCTTTCACCCAACAAATAAAACAGGCAAAGTTCCTATTTCCTGTTCTACTTGTACAATATACCCTTAGGATACTTTGCACCTCTCACTTTGTGTGATATTTATTTGACTGATCAAGTCTTTTCCTTCCTCTTCAGGTCAATATTGGTATTCTCATTGCTGTGACCAGAGTTATCTCAAGAATCAGTGCAGACAACTATAAGGTCCATGGAGATGCCAATGCATTCAAGTAAGTTCTTCTCATTCAAATTGTACTATAACAATAATCTCAAACTTTATATCAGTGAAAGTCCAGGTATCACGGACTCTCCCAAGAACTTATCCAGGATTGTTCCTCTTTAGAAGAAATCAAATAGTATCATATTTTTCTCTTGAATAAGTCAATGAACCAATATTTATGAAAGCTGAATGCGATACATGGTAAAGTCAGTGGTTCTACACAAGCTAGGGTGTTTTCCTGTCTATTAGAGGCTCCAGTTTTCACTGATTCACAATTTCCATTTTTATTAATGGAGTGTTTCCTCTTCCTGCTATATTCAAAGATAAATCTCACAAAAGTATCATCAGTCTGTAAAGGGTATTACAACAATCCCGCTCCTTCAGAGGATAAACCTTGTTTCTAGCCCCAAGTCAGCATACTATTTAGGCATGTACTTATCTTTAAGACCCTCTTGATACTGCAAAGCACACAGACTTATGCTGGATTTAAATGTGTACTTAAATCCAAGTATTTCTTTGTATCATAGTGTTTTGAGCCTCTTGGGATGGTGGTGTTTCTCAGAGTGTATCGTGTTTAAATACTGTGCTGGAGAGGTGATAGGGGAAATGTAGACACATAGCTGTAGCTGAACACACAAGGACAAATTCTTTTTTCTAAAATCCAGAGAATTGCGTATGTTTCGCTAAGAGGATAATAAGAGTTTAAAGTAAGATGCTGAATATTGCATTTTGTATCTTCTAAAGGTGCTTTCTTCAAAACATAAAAGGGACAATGTATATAACTCAAGAAATATATAACTTAAAATTACAATGCGATGGTTTACGTTTCTGAATTGGATGCTGTTGTGTGATGAGCATCTGGTGTCACAGTCCCGAAATGGTGACATAAACAGTCATTTCTGTGGATTACTTATGTAATTTTTAAAATGCCACTAAATTTCAATATTGGTGACACTTTTCAAATTGAAGTTATTTTAGTTATTGTATATTTATCCATCAGGAACAGAAAAACAGTAAATAAGTTTATACAAAAATCTATAAGATAATTACTTTGTAGTGAAAACACTGGGAATAAAAATGGCTGTTGAACCAGGTTTGGCTGAGTGCCTGTGACCTTCAGAAATACTGCGGAAATATGCAACCTTAGGAGGCAAATGACTCTTTATTTTCAATGCCAATTTGTATAGTCTATTAGAGTTATGAAAACAAAGGAACAACCTCCATTAAACAGAAGAGGAGCTACACGGATAGCTCTATGAACTTAGACATTTCATTACTTGCATTCTAAAGAAGATTTGTAAAGAAGTACAGATGCACTGTACCCTGCATACTGATACATAGATATATGTCTTAATACAGCCATATATGTGTGTATATAGTAACAAAATTTATTAGTAGTTGAGACAGAAATAAAAAGAAATGCATTTTATCAGGGCTTAATATTCTTGGTCTAAATAATATAAGCTCTAGAGTTGATGTGGTGGAGCACTGTATTGAAAATGTGGTTTCTATAGAAATCCTAAACCAAAAGATCCGTGTTCCAAAATATTTCTTTCTGAAACCCAGGTTTAGGATTTGACCTAACAAAAGCAAGGTAGTGGAGAAAAGTAATAAGTAGTGGGAAGATAGCTATGAAAGCATTCAATCATGAAATTATTGGTTAGCAGAAATACGCCTTGGTAGGACAGCTTTACTCTTAGGCTTGAATTACTTCAATTAAACATAATTAAAGGTAAACAGAAGATAAACAATAGCTCTTTTGTGGATATTATTACAGAAATGTGTCCTCAGGAGAAATCTGAAATGAGTAAAGGATAAATAGCCTTCCAAATCAGATCTTAGAAAGTATTTATACCCTAATTCAATATTCTACTGAAGCATGAAAAAATTAGAGTTTCAGCTACAGAGGTTGTCACAGAAAATAACTGGCCTTATTGTTGGAAACAAAACAGAAAAATAAGGTTTTTGTAAAACTGATTTCTTTTTCTTGTCACTAGTATTGCTTACAGAGTTGAGAAGTTTATATGTCTGCTATAAAGTGGTATATAATTCCTTCTGTAGTAGTTTTTCTAAAAAAAGACAAGAAAGAAGCAAGAGAGGGTTCTGTTCTGACAGCAGCATGGGAAATGCTATTCCCAGTCAAACCTAAATGTCTCCAGCACCTCAAGGCTCTGAGATGCTGATTAGGTCTTGTTAATGTGCCTGAGCAGATGAGCAAAATGAAGCCGTGATACGAGGCACAGAGAAATTGCACAAGAACAGTGAGATCTGCAGGTCCCGTCAAGTCACTCCCGGCAAGGGCTACAAGGCAGTTTTTGGATCAACAAGTTCAATTTAGCTCGGGGAGAAATCACCGAAGACTGCAAAATGCTCCCTGTAATGTGAGCCCTAAATAAAGGGCCTGTCAGGCATCCATCTCGGCAGGGCAGTTCACTTGACATTAGCTATGGGGGAAATCGGAATAGGAAAGAATTTATCAAACGCTTCCCAGAAATGCTCTGAATTAAAATGGCACCGCATGATTTCAGGGAGACAAGAAATATATGTTGTTGCAGGGTTTTTTTTTTTTTTCCCCCTGCAGTAAAATGGCCCATAGGACCCTTTTTTCACTTTTTTTTTTTTTTTTTTTTTTTTGTTG
>JAVCKT010017309.1:16455-31505 GCA_032273925.1 Rhynchotus rufescens
TCTCAGGATTTAGGGCCTCCATTCATTAGGAGTCTAAGAGGACATCGGCAAGATTTTAACTCTTCTTTTGTACTAAGATGTATTTAGGTTCCTGTGCCTCTGATAACAACAGAAATCCTTCTTCAGAATTTGAAATCTACAGTGAAAAGAGAGCCCTTGTAATCTCGCATTCTATTGGTTTTAAAAATGCCCTCATTTGTCTAAAGCCCTAATTGCTTTTAGACTTCAGTCCTTCACTATCTGATTTGGAGATGTGAAATGCCAGTAGGAGGAGGACTGTGTTGTATGAGACACAGCTTTATGCCTGGTACCAGAGTAACAATTAAATGCTGATCATTCATCATGAAAGGGCACAATTCACTGCAAACAGCAATAACTTTAAGAATTTGCCTAAAGTGCTGCATTTACATCCTTCGTCCATTTATAATCCTAAAACTTCTGTCAGCCTTATGCAGCATAGGAAGACAAATATTATAGTTATGCCATTGCATAAAGTAAACGCTTATTTTAACAAGCACCTTGTGCAGAGCTGTTGGCAACTATGTAAATCACTATCCAGCCTGACAGAGCTCTTAGCTAAGTATAATTTATATTTTTTACCCAGAATGCTCTCTCCAAATAAAGTAAATGAAAAATATAAGTAATTACAATAGGAAAAAAGGTCTTATTTTTAGTATCTACAAGTTTGATGTGATGTTTGATTCTATCTTCAGAAAACAAAATGAAAAATCCTCATTAACTCTACCAATATTATAGGTGTCTTGGAAGTAGAAATTGTAAATTATACACAATTCCTTTCAAGTGAAAAAGAAGTGAGGCAGAGACATGCACATCAGTAGAAGTGGAATGAAAAGATCTTGTAATTTTGACTGATATTGAAGATAATCAAAAGGGCAGTTAATTCAGACCCTAATTAGGAATACAGGGCTGTCACAAGCAATGAGATTTCCAAAGCAAGACATTGTAATCACGGTAGAAAGAGCCATGTTCTTTGATTCTACACTGTTTTATTATCCCCAGCAAGTCTTACACACCTCCAGCAGCCCTCTCAAGTTTGTTGCCCTGTTTTTATAAAGGTATTTAAAAAAAAAAATAGGCAAAAAACCCTTATCCAATATAATGGTAACAGAACAAAGAAACCCTGGCTGTTCTCGTCTAACTAATAATAATAATGACTCAGATTCTTTGTTCAAAAAGGATAAATATGTACGGAAGAGAATAAAGGAGACTTGTTGTGAGTTGTTGTTTAAGCTCGCTGTACAGAACAGGAGAACTGGTAAATTCTCAGTAGATTCAAAAGCTAGGAAATTAAAAAAAGAAAATGGAAATGAACACAGTATCTAATTTCAGTTTCATAATACATCCGGAACCGCGGCAGTATTCAGTATCGAGCACCTCTTAGGGAGATGTCTGAAATCAAGTCACTTGGGTCAAGCGCTTCATTTTGACAAATCAGAAAACGTGATGTTGGGAGTTTTTCTGATTTTTTTGCTGGGCATTTCTGTAAGTGAAGTAGCTTCGGCAGTGACATTAATTTTGCTAACTATGAGAAATGTTGTACGTTGCTGAATTTCCTTAAAACTAGCTTAAAAAGAAAGCCCATTCCTGGCATTGCAGTAGTGCTTAACTGGATGCTGCTCTGCAATTTGTGTCCCCCAGAAGCACCAAGCACCAGCAGTTTTGCTAAACCAGGGAGCAACGTAGTATGACTGTCTTTATATTGTAGCAATTCTTTTTTCCCCTCTTCTCTCCTTATGCACATTTGAGATAGGCAATCAAGCAAGTATATGGCTATTTATTTTCCAGTACTGCAGTTAAGGCTCATAGGAACCATTACACAGAAAATTACTTTCTTTCTCAGTTTGTATGCCTGACCTTGGTAGCTTTGCCGTTCGCTTGTACAGTTGCCATGGAAATGGGAGAATGATCTTTCTGTTGATATCAATGCATAATTAAGGGTCACTGAGACCATTCAGGTCAAGAGATCATTTTCTGAGTTCAGCTCCTCTGGGGATGAATGTTATTCTACAGAAATATTACGTACGGGCTGATGTGATTGTTACTCTGTCATCCTAAATTAAACTATGAGCCCCACTGACTTGAAGATAAGAGAGTGGAATATTTGCCAAATCTACAGCTTTCCAACCACCAGCACCTCGGTGGGGCTGCTTGCTTGGTGCGTCCACGGTTGCACAAAACGCTCCAGCTCCGAGGTGGCAGCTGAGCAGAGCTAAGCGCTCGTGTGATTGCTCCTGACCATTGCAGATCACGTGCAAAATATAATCCCTTACACCAATAAAAGCCCCCAGTGATGAACATTTTCATCTCCCCAGGGTGTAGCTATTCCAGAGCCTTTTCACCTAATGGCTACTCTCGGAGAGCCTGACAATTCTACAAGGGCTGTTTAAAGAAGGACAAGTAGCACCATATCCTTTCGCCAAAAAGCATTAGCAGGTTCTTTCTTTTCTCCACTGAAGCAAACATATATTCAAAACCTGTCCCTTTCATTGTGGGCCACATTTTCTAGATTTTTCATAGCTTTCCTCCACAGCCTTTCCAGCAGGAGCACATCTTTCCTGTCAATACATTTCAGGCCAAGTCCTCCATCTCAGGCATGACCAGCATAGAGCACAGAGCAGGAAACACTTCATATTTTTAAAATAGGATATTCCTGGTTTGACATCCCAGAGCAGTAACTCTTTTTTTTTTTGCAAAAGGGATTGCAACACTGTTCGTGGTTTTATAAACTTACTCTCTATTTCATTATTAATTAAGTGAGGCTTCAATGTTAACAGCTATTGCTGTGCTTTGGCCAGTTCTTTCATTGTTTGTAGGGAAAATATCCCATCCACTCAATCCCACCCCCAAGGCGGCCTCATCCACCCCTTCCTAGGTTAGCAAGTCAAAAAAGACATGAAAAGTCATCCTGTTCCCATTGCTTTTTTTGGCCTTTATTTGTCACACAGAGATTTTCAAAAGGTCTGTCTGCCTGTCGTTTCTGGCTCTCAGAGCAGATCTACATTTTTGATGCACACTTTTCTCCCCCCACATGTCCTTTCTGAACAAGCTGTGCCCTTTCCTATCAGTATTCCAGTCTTGTGAATCCTTCCATCAGCTCTCTGTTATGGCAAACACCATGGGGTCCTTTTCATAACTTCTGTAATTTGACGATCCCTCTTTATTAGCACGGGGTCTCTCAACTTGGTTTACTACCGGGAAAACAAAGAGTTGCACTGCATGATAAAACTATATATTAAAAAAAAAAAGAAAAACAGATGACTGTAAAAAGCACAATAAGACTAAGTTCACTATGTTTCCTCAAGATGACTCATGGAGTTTTAGCCGATTAAAAGTAGGAAGGGTTGGGCTAACATAGACTCATACTTAACACTCAGAACATACCTCGGGGTAGGCTATACAGAAAGCTATCACAAGATGCAAGTCCAGTTTTGGGCCCTTTCAAACTGGATAAAACAATAGGGTCTATCGTAGAAGAAATAATTAGGTGCAAATGCTAGAGAAAAGTAGTAATGACACACATAGCCTGGGCCATCTGGCGCCCACAGACTGGATCTAGTCCATAGGGACATTTCCATTGCCTTGTCCTTGGAAAAGACAGGTAATGAGTTTTCTGGCAACAAGCTCTTGTAACAAATTCCTGCTCCTGGGCTGAGTCCAACACAGAGCTAGGCACTAGGTCTGTGTTAGAAGAAGGGCAGAGACTGAAGGAACATCTGTTTTCACATATGCAGAGCCTCCACAACAGCCAAGGTTACATTATCTTATTAACTATATCCCATTAATATCCTATTAACTCTAACTAACATTATGATCATGTTTCATGAATTAATTGATATCTTTTGCTAGTCTCCTCCAGCAGCATAATTCCATACCTTTTCCATCCCAGAACTACTTGATCACTTACTATACATGGATTAAGAAAAGAAATCCCCTGCATAGTTTTTTGGTGTCTGGTGTAAGGCAAAAAGTACTTGAAAATAAGAACACAAACTGACTCCTAATAATGGCATACTTTTTAAAAAAGAACTGATTCATTAAAACAATATGATTTATTTTCTGATTAAAAATAACAAACGGATCCTTCCAGACTCCCCAGTCTATCTACATTTTACCCTCTCAAACCAACTGCTGGGAAATATATTCTCCTATCACCCAATACCAAGTTTCACAATAACATTTTACAGCAGATGCATTAGCTAGTTTTCCAAAAAATTTAACATATGACTGCAATAAACAGTCAGCTGTTTATTTTGGTTTTAAGGGAATGGACCACTGATTGCCAATTTATTATAAATGATTATGCATTAAAAGACTATCACTGCTAGCCTATGATGGCACTAGACAGATCTTAATTGTTCCTCTAACTGCAAATATTTATATTGCTTGTTCTTTTAGAAATTATGGGACCAGAGAAAACATCTTCAGGGCCCTGGAGCAATTCTAGGGGGGCAAGCGGTTCTTCTAGAACATGATGGGCAGCACAGAGACCCAAATGCATATTTTTGCATAATGCATATTCTGACCAACTAGAGTTCGCAATACAGACAAGATATTTCCACAAGACACCCAAAGTTTCTCTATTGCTAGTGAAGTCTTATGTTCTGTAGGATAAGTAGACTCAAATGGCAGGTACTACCTTTATCTCCTCATCCAAAGAAAACTATAAATGCCCCTTAACTGAATGTGTTATTCTGATAACTTCTTCGGTTGTGAGAATAAACTCTTACTTTCTTTGATGACTCAGTAGTGAAGTTTAGTGGAAAATTAGCTTTAACCTTAACTGAGAAGCAAGGAATGGTGACTCAGCACCAGGGAGGCTGTGTTGGAAAGAACAGAATTTCTAGAAAGTAAATGGAAAAAATCCCTCTGCAAATATAGTTTCCCTGGGCTAATCGTAACTCCCAGAAATCCAGTTTACAGGATATTACCAGTGAATTCTTTGTATTATTTTAACAGCTTTACCAAAAAAAAAAAAAAAAAAAAAAAAAAAAAAGGAAAAGACTTGTGACTTGTTTTAGTTAAGCCTTTACTAGTTTCTTAGGAAAGTTTTCCTTTCGGTGTGATTTTAGGATTATGAGGTGATTCAGGAGATATGGGACTTGATCTGTGAGAGGACTTAGCAAGACATGTATTCTTAAATCCCCTGCTAGGTGCTGAAGTCAAAAGTCAATGCTGTCAGACCCTGGAATTGTCTTCTCAACATTAAAATTCTTCAGGTACCTCCACTTCTGGTCATGCCCTGAGTTTGTCAGGCTTCACAGGGTTTTAAAGGAACACTTGGATTGCATTCCCCGCTCTATTGAATACTTAATATAAAATAGGAAATATTAATAAAGCAGGGATTAGATGAGACCCTTCTTTCCCAGGAGAGTGCACTCAACTAATCTGTAGCATCACACTTTCTGTCTCTGACCCAATGAATATTCAGTTAATCTATATAGTGGAACAGCTTCAATAGAGGAGAGTGACCATCAAGCAGGGGATGAAAATGCTCATTTGGAGGAAGGGAACTGCAATTCCATAGGCAGAAGAATTTTTTAAAATTTTTTAATTTTTTTTTTTAAATAAACACAGACCTCCTGTTTTCTGGGAAAATGCTTTATCTTCTGGAAATTTAACCAACCCAATGATTATAAATACCGACAGATACATTGTACTGTGTACTCCTAACTTAAATTTCTTATTAATGAGGTATCAAATTCTTTTTCATTAGCAAATCAAAATGAGTGTTCCCTTCTCCCCACAAAGCACGTTATATTACACACTAGCAAACTGGAACCTACTTGAGTTTAATTCCTGAGCTGCAGCCTGAAGCAGCAGCTCGGTCATAGATCATCCACTTTCAAAACTGAGCATTGCATCTCCTACCAGCTAGGCGGTAGGTGCTCAGAAGAGGCTTTCTTATTTCACCTGCTGTATGGGATGTTAGGGCAGTTCCAGCTTTCAGGATGACTTATGAGAAGTTCTCATAAGCACTTGCTTCAGCAGCATCTGCCTCGCTGTGAGCTGGTTATTGTGCAGAGAGCTTAACAGAAAAGGAAATATTCTCCTTTCCAATCTCATGATAAAAAAGAACAGTTTGAAATTAGGTACTGGAACAATCTCAATTTTCCCTCATCACTAACAGCATCTTTCTCAGATTATAAGTGTCACTCACAAACAAAAACACTCTGATGTGTTCATGAGCATTTCTTAGCCTTGCAACATCACTGTGATACATTCCCTGAAACACAACATGGACTGGTTGCTAAACTAGGTTGGAAACTGAGATATTTTGACCCTCAGCCCTGTACAAAGACTCTGGCAGAGCTAGACACATCACAGAGAGTGACCTTTCTTCTTGGGGATGAAGGAGGGGACTAGTGGAGAACAAGTGCTCTCTGCAATCCCAAATGCCATGGAATCAAGAACTGCCCTTCTTCAGCCCTTACCAGGAACAAAATCCCAAAGGTGGGTCAGAAGGAATATAAAAGGAGTGCATTAGAAACACTGCTGGATTGAATGAAAAGATTTTTCATAAGCAAAATTGCTAAGCATGGTTTCACAGCAGTTGTCCAGCTTTTAGGTTACTTGTAGCAATTCGGAAACAGAAGCTAAATTCACTTTTCATGGTATTAATCTGATTTTTTTTACAAGCTTTTCTGCTTGTTTTCAAATTACAAAGGGTAACATTGATAGTGTCCTATGAATGGTTTAAGAGCCTATAGAGAAATTTCAGTTAAGTGGCCTATTTGCCAGGGTAACAATTTTGATAAATTGTGAAGGAATTTTGCTTCTATAGACAGTATTTCCTCCAACCATTATATAATCTTGACCTGTGGGTCTGAATTTAGATCTTACTTCAGCAGGCATCATGACTGAAAAGTAGATGTCAGAAGTCTTAAAAGGATTAGTGCTCCATATATAACCAATAAAATTGATTTATGAATTAGGGCCCCCTTTACAGAAGTAATAACATTTTCTTTCTGCAAGCAGTGAAATTTCTTGTAGCTGCCAGTGTAGTTATTCTGCATCAGAAGAAGATATTGACGGTGTGCTCAGGGCAATAGCAGGATAGGGCAGAGATTAAATAAGAGGACGGGAGTAAGTTCAGACAGTTCTCCACCAATTGCAAATACAATAAAACTCCAAGACCCAAGTTGGCTCTTAGAAAAATGTGCCTGGTAACTTTACAACATTGCAATGATTTTATACAATGTTAGTGATGAAAATATGTCTTAGAAGCTCTGAAACTTGTGCTTCTGGCACACCACAGTTTCAATGCAACTGTGATAATTATCCAGATCAGAAAACTTCCTTCCACTGTTAGTTGATTAGTGGAACCTTGGATTCCATCTCAGACTGAGCAAAATGCACAGAAAGACTAAAAACCTGCACTGCACTGAGTGCTCAAAAAAGCAATCAAACAGAAGTCAAATGAAGGAGTTGGGATTAGGTGGTCTCTGGTGTGTAAGGTTTTCTTCTTGAGCATAAGAACAGGAAAAATGGGATTTTTCCAGCATGAGATGTAAAGTACAGGATGCTAGATGGACAGATTGGGTAAGATGTAAAGAAAATAAATGCTGTTCCTTGAGGGCAGCACATCAGAAGAACTGCCAGATCTCCCCCACTCCCACTGGATTCCCAAATAGGTGCTCAAGTGAGCAGGACTACACCCTTTTAAGGAACAGCAATGGGTCTATGGAGGAGCCTGACAGCAGGATTTGGCACTTTGTGGTACCATCTCATTGCTCCTATCACTGAGGTAAAGTGAGAAACAGCCCTAGCTGCAGTGTGAACTGATAGCTACACCCAACACCATCTCAAAGGCCCTATATTCCATATACAGAGTGATCACGGAATCGCAGAAGGTTGGAAGGGACCTTTGATAAACATCTAGTCCTACCCACCTGCACAAGCAGGGGCATCCACAGAATATGAAAGTGCAATGAGACCCAAGAGAGCATTTTCCTAGAAGTTGTCTATATTCTAAAATAATAAGTACATACTTAAATATGGCAAAAAGAAACAGTAGAAAGGAGATGCTTTTCATTCATTCCAGGGCTGATAATTCAGTGTACAGCAGGAAACAGAACTTAATGCTATTAGGATACACAGGAGCAATATTTTCTGAGCTTCTACCAGAGTGGGAGCCAAACAGGCTGCTGGGTTGCTTCCCATTCCAAATATCAGAGCACAAAAAGCAAGCAGGAGACGTTTGCAGAGACCTCTGCAAGGCAATGGCCATTATTTTCCTATTTCCCTTTATATGAGAACAGAAGGACACAAAGATTTTAGCAAGGTTTGGAAAGTTCTGGTGGGGACCCCACTGGCCTCACTATCTCCAAGGAGAGCTGCCCCTGCCCAGAAGCATTACTTCTTATGGACATCAATATCATTGACAGCACAAATGTCACTATCATCCCTTGGGTTTTAAGGTCACATGAAGTCATTCATATTTTTTTATCCCAAAGCAACATGTACTTGATTCTTTTCTGCACGTTGGTGCGCTATAACTAATCAACCAAAATATTCAAGCAGCAAAAATGTGGAAATAAAAAAAAAAAGTATGATATGCAGTGTGGTGGCATTAATGTGCCTAATGGAACATTAACTTTTGTATTTCTAAAGTTTTTGTATGTGTGTGTGATTTTTAACTATAGTTAATGGTGTTCTGACACAGCATTTTATATTTAATATTTTTCTTTTTTTTTTTTTTCTCCAAAGTTCAAAGACAAAAATGAAACAAGGAAGGGCAGGATGAGGAAACAATAGATTCAAGGCCTCTGCTCAGTCAGAATCAATCCTTAGTTATTTGAGGGCTGGTTTCTCTTTTAAATGGATGTTCACTTAAATAGGCACATATAAAGGTGCAAGAAAAATCCTATGCATCTCTATTTTGTCTTCATTTTTAGCCGTGCATTTCTGCTGTATGTGCTCTGGACCTTGTATTTAGAAATTAATTTTCTTCATTAAGAACTTTATTTGTAATGCAAACAGTAAGGAAGATTTTAACAACATTGAAATTAAATATCTAACCCCTTTCTGTCCAAGATCACAAATTACAAAGCTTCTTCACTGAGATTTGAAAACATAATTAAAGCTTATTTTTGGCAACAAACCATCTAGGGAAAATCATATTCCAAGCTTCAAGGTCTATGAAAATTGAGAGAGTATGAGATCAAGAGAGCAGAAGGGGAAGGAGGTTTTACAAGTCTCCAGGTTTTACACGCACCTCTCTGGGATTCCAGTCACTGTCAGGCTAGAGGGGATGTCTCGACCGTCATGTAAACTGCATGTACCTCATCTGTCTGCAGTGGGTCCATGTGTCCTTCCCCACCCTGCCTTGAATCCTTGAATACGTTGTCTTGGATCCCCCTGGGCTCTGTACAGGTCCCTGAGCACAGAGCACAGCATAAGATCTGCTCTGCTGAAGGCTCCCTAGGGCAATTTGTTCCTTACAATTACAGGGGAGAGGAACCACTTCCATCTTAATAAGAAACAGAACAAAACCAAAAAGTCCTACCATTCCTGATTCATGAAAATAAATTTGTATCACTTATTTGCTCTAGAATTGTAGCCCTTTCAATATGTATTATAACTCAATAACAGCATTCAAGCTTCATATCTTCATATTCTGCCTGAACAAATCCCTTGTAGATTTGTGTAAAAATATTAATGGCCAAGGACATTAAGATACTTATCAATATGGGAACAAGCAAACTCTGACCCCGTCTGTCTTCCCTGTGACAGATTTTCCAATAAACCTGAAGCCTATGCCGTATTTCAACAAACATTTTTAATCAAGAATATAATGCACTGTGTGTTTAGGTCACTGAAAAGAACACAATGTCTTAGATCTAAGTATTTAATTAAAATGTTGTTGTTGAATTAAATTGTACAACCACCTCATTTGCCTCCTGTTTGCTGTAATTATAGTGGTCTATGTCTCTACCTGTACTTTAACTCAGACAAAAGGGTAAAAGGCACAAGTGGGACATTAGTCTCCTTAGGACAGCTTTGTTTCCTGTATAGATTCCTGCTCAAAAGAAAGATCCAAGTTTGAGAAATGTGTTCATGCAAGCGTGGTCTGTCCATCAGTTTTACTCTACCTAGGATCCCTCTATTGCCCTCTTGGCTTATTTATCTCCAATTGTACCATATGACTGAATTCACTGAAATATTTTAAGCATAGATTTAAGTGTAATCATGTGCTTAAATCCTGCAAGCTCAGCAGGAGGTCAGCACACATTTGTGTAACAGGGATTAGATCGACCTGGCTTGCAGATTCAGGTTGTCTCTAGACAGGGGCAGCTCCCTTCCTTCTGCTTCCTATTTTCTTCCACTCAGCTGCCAAAAAGGACAAGTTTGTCCTTTGCAATCTGCAACTGAAAACGTGATGTCCACGTGTGCAGAGTGTCAACATCTATTCAGCTTTGACAGGCACTATTGCTCCAGGCTCCCTAGTCAGTGATGTTTGGCAGCAAGAGTTTTGTCCTGCAGGATTCCAGGGATGCTGTAAGTGGTAACTGGATGGACAGACACCACAGATGCTTTCTGCTTGTCCATGGTGAGCTGTGTGTATAGCCAGGATCATTTACTGGGAGAGGGCAAGTGACGACTTCGTAATGTCATCTGCATCTCTTGGCCACCTGTCCCAGCTCTTATTCCTGCCTTTACCCATTCAAACTGATGTGGAAAAATGTGAAAACTAGGGAAGCTTTCATAGTTTTAATCAAAAAAACAGATGGATTAGGCTAAGTACAAAAGAACTGGTCCATCTGGCCCAGTATCCTTAATGTAAAAGGTCATACAGATTTATTCTTCTCCAAATACCTACTCAACCTGAAAGCTGAGACTTTAGGCATAAATGGCTGCACCTGGATTGTCACATTTAATAGACCATAGTGCAACTATTTTCCATGACTCTATTGCGCCTTATTTTTTAAATCTCCAAAACATCCCAAGCCAAGGATTTCCACAATGTAAACATATTGCCTTCCTATATTTTTTCCTAAGATTACACTAACAATACTCTATAGGGCTATTACTACAACACTGTTGCAGTCAACACTTCAGGGTGTAAGCACACACAAAAGTGCAATTCTTTAGTGCAATTCAGCAGTACAAATAAGATCTTTCAAGACAGTAAAGAGAAACATGCCCTGAGGGTTTCATAAGACAGTTGTATAAGATAAACAATAATCTCTGAGATAAATTTTGTCAGACTTGCCTGCCTTTCTTGAAAGTGGTTGATTGGTATTTCAGCTGCAGAAATGATTAAGAGTATTTAAGTAAAAGAAGGAAATGTATCCCAAACCTACTATTCTGTAGAGTCCTGGGTACTTTCACTGACATTCAGATGCTCTTAATTCCTTAGATGAAGGAAATGCATCTTCTATAAGAAGTTCATGGTTCTTTAAGTCTTTAATGTAGAAGGCTATGGAGATAGTGAAGAAATGCAATTTACATTTTTTCTAAATAATTTTCCTTTTTTTCTCCTCTATGGCTTTCTTTTTGCTTTTCCTATAGAATTTGATCCACAAAATTCAACTGTTGTAGACACTACTAAAATTTCTTTTTCACTGCAACAAACATCCTGTACATAACTCATAATGACAAATATAAGATTTTCTCAATGCTATTAGCTTTTCAGTTGTCATATCACTGAACTGAAGCTCTGCCAGTACTGCAAGCTGAACACAATGAACATATATCAGGAAAGATCTCCAAGAAACACAAGTCACTTCAGGAGCTGGCATACTTTTCTCTGAATCAACTGTGAACAAAGCACAGAATAATAATATAATGTTAGAGGATTTGCATTTGGCAGCAGGGGTACACCAAGTTTCTTCCTATTTACGATGATAAAAGATCCCAAGTCATTTTCAATAACAGAAATACCGTGTTGCCTTGACCCAATTATAGCACTAAGCAAATGTATTTTGCATACACTATATAGTGGTTTTTGTTTTGCCATGCAATACTCCCTTTGTTCTTCACATCTTCCCTCTACTTTCTACTATCTCACTATTATACTTTACTGAAGAAATTATACTTGGATACCAGCTAAAGACGTGGTTATTGAAGTTACATCCCCAACTATCCTGCTTCTCCCTCTACTACTCTGCTTACTGACTGTCTCAGTCTGTAGTTAGCTTATTTAACAGCAAAGTTCTGTTGTTATCCCCATTTTTATGGGGATACGGGGATGAGGAATAAGAAATTTAAAGAGTTTACTGTAAAATTTCTTGTTATTTATGGGAAAAGCATCACTGACTTAATTAAAGCCACCATGCTTCTTTATTGACCTTCTACTTACGTTTATACACACCCCATGCACTGACTTGATTCCAGGAAATAATTGAGAAGGAAGCCATCTGCTATATTGCCTGAAATTTGCCTTTTTCCTCACACTTCCTGTCTTTGTTTTCTCTTTCAGACTAACTGCTAAAGCAGTTGCAGTACTGTTACCCATCCTGGGAAGCTCATGGATCTTTGGTGTTCTAGCAGTCAATGACCATGCACTAGTATTTCAGTATATGTTTGCTGTATTCAATTCATTACAAGTAAGTACCTGGTGTGAAAGCATACAGCTACTGAACTGCTGCTGATCCATTTGCTGGATCATTATAAATGTTTCCACATGCTGATATTTATTGGATTTTTCCAGTGTTCTCTCATGTGTCTTTTCAGTCTGTGAGGACAATACAGAGATACCGGTGGTTAGTCCCGTTAAACAGAGCTTTCATTCCCCTCTTAGTGCTTTCGACAACAATAATAAAATAAATGAGACAATAAGCTCAGGAAGCGAAATTCATTCTTCCAGGACCAAGCTACATTCTTCATTGCACATACCTGAGCAATTTTTCACTGTTTGTGGCTCCAGTACCAAGACTACGTGAACACAAAAGTTGTTGGGACCACTGCAATTTCAGGAACACTCCTGAAGATCATTTCCCCTGCTTTTATGTTTGGAAACACAGGCAGAATGTTTTCCTCTAGCTAAAGAAAACAGTTGACCTCCTTTTCAACCAACTTTTCTCCTTAAAATCCCAAACAAGCCTCATCATAACCTGTGGGAAGCTCCAATTTAACAAAATTTGTTTGCAGATCTCCATCTACGTGATATATATTTTATGTAATACTGTAAGGAATAGGCTCAGTCTTGATACTTCTCTCTTTTCAGGGATTTTTCATCTTCCTGTTTCACTGTCTCCTGAATTCAGAGGTATGTTTCCTTCAATAAATACCCTGAATGAGATTTTTCTTTTCTGTTATAATAGTAGTAGTAGAAATTTTGCAGCAGTGCAAGTGCCTTAAAATGATCTGAAACTCATGGTTGGTATTTATAGAGAGCAGTTGTTTAACGCTGATGATTTGTGTACTGCCTTGCTCCTCAGTCACAACTGCTCGTAATAGATGCTATTTCTATGGAGCTGTCTATACAATTCGTGCAGAAGGTACAAGCTTTACCAAATTCAAGGGTGGAAAACAAAAACTTGCTTGATAGCTATCATGTATTTTACATAACATAAGATGAGGTTTGCATGCATGGCAGGGGCAGAGGACCAGATGGGAACCTCCACACTAAGGACTCTTTGGTGCAGAGGGAGCCTAGGCAAGCACAGACTATGCTACTAAGCAAGTAAGATTAAATTGTGGCAGAATTCACTCTGGCAGCCCCTTTTGCTAGGCCTCTGCCATTATTATATCTGGAAAGCAAAATAAATATTAACCTCAGCAAAACATACTTTTGGAGATCACTCATGCATTTCTTTATGGGAAAACAAGCAGAGTAGAACATATTCCAGGTATTTTGCTTGGCAGGCAGGGAAGGTTTTCACAATGCAGCAAGAAGAATTTTTGCACATTAGGGGTAGTCAGGGTGAAGCCAAGTCAGGCCCCAAGCAGGAAGCATCCTCTCCTCCATAGGCTAGAAAATGCCCAAAATTACACATTATCTATAAAAACTTCTGCTGAAAACCTTTTCCAATGTGCTGACAGTGGTGCACTGATCGTTGAAAACCCACATACCTTAATTTTGCCAGGTATCTGATGATAATATATGCTTAGGTCTCCGATACACACACACACACCCCCCATCTACAACCTGTTTCTTATCCCAGCACATCAGAAGGGCTCTGGCGCTACACAGAGCATCCCTCCTGACAATCCTTTCATTCATCGATCGCCATTTATTAAGGTTTCCTAAGCCATCCAATATTAGGGTATCAACCAGATCTTTGCTGCAGTCAGTCCAGAGTGAGAGCCTGCTGTTAAAGTCTTGAACTTCATGTCAATCAGCTAAAGTTAAGCAGGCAAGTTCAACTCAAGAAAGACAGATATTCCTTCATCCTGTTTTACTCCAGGCTCAGAAAGCCTTCTTTTTGTCAAGCAGCTTAGTCTAACATCAAATACAAATACTTGAATGGCTGCCATTTTTCCATGAATAACGAGAAATGAAATTCATACATTTTTCAGAATTTGCATCCTTGTCAACCAGTTTATATATAGCTAATGTGAAAATCACATTTAGAGAGTAGCTCATACAGGCTCTGCTGTATGCTAGGCATACAAATATACGATAGTGCTTCAGGTAAACTTTTGCTATAAAGCAAAATCCATAGATATTTCCAAGTAGTTGGAGAAAACAGAGTTTAATTCCTGGTGTTTCTGCAGAAGAAATACCTCAGTATGATAAAGGACTACAGGTAGATAGGGCTGATGACTTGAGACGGTACCTACCTCTGTGCACTGTGTGACATATCACATCACCCTGGCTAAGATAACATGAATATACTGCTGATGAAATGAGGCAGGAGACTGTAAAACACTTTGTATTTAATGTATGTCACTTAAAGTGAGGCTGCAACTTGAGATCATAAGTATAAAAATAATGCAGAGGTTTTTGTTTGTTGTTTTTGATAGAGTGATGTTAGCAGGGAAGAAGGGTAACAGGAAAATGACTCTAGGCTGAATTTGAGAAAATACAACTTTATTTAATGATATTTTCTATTTTTTTTCATATTTTTTTTCTTAATATTATA